>JAXGGA010020864.1:0-17538 GCA_038373865.1 Uloborus plumipes | reverse complement strand
TGAAAAACATCGATGTTATAGAAAAGAATCAACACCATAACATCAATGGTAAAAACATCAATGTTTTAACAATAATCAATGTTTTAACAAAGTTTCGAAAACGTCGACAGCGATGTCACACCATTAAGTGTGCAAACGCTGTAGCTGCATCTGTTGGACTAGCACACATTGTTTTAATATTATTGTTATTTCCTTATGCGTTTACTTTATTCCAATTGCAAGTTGTTGATAAGGTCTAGTAACTTTTTTTTTCATTTAAATCTTTTTTTTTTCATTTAAATCTTTTTTTTTTTCATTTTTAAAACTATTTTTGGAACAAATATATGAAGATTATTCATTTTAAAAACTGTTTTAAATTTCGAAAGAAAGTTCTAAATATAATTAAGTACTAAAAATGTTGATTTATAATAATGTAAGAGCAGATTTGCAGTAGTAAAAGTTAAAATTCGCAAAAGACGAAATTTTACCCATTGGCTGGTTGTTAACAACCAACCAATTTCATGTTTATCTAGCTGTGTGGCCGGGCTTTGCACGGTTTACCTTGAAAATACATTTTATGTCAAGTAAATAAAAAAGTTTTTTTTTTTTTTTTTTTTTTTTTTTACAACTTTGAAATTTAACACCTCAAGGGGGGGGGCGGCCAGTTTCAAAAGCCCAGGGCGGCCTCAAGTCCAAATACGCCTCTGAAAATGTACCAAGTATTTCACTGCATACATATGTATAAGCTAGTCTTTCCATGTCTATAAACTAATTTTAAGATGCATTTTGATGTTATTTAAATTCAATGTACTCAAAAAACCTAAATGTATTCCAAAAGTATAGGTGGGGCTGAATGGGCCACTATGTCATGGTAATGAATGGGCCACCTAAATATTGTTTTTCTTCCTTTTCTTTGGATTTTCGCATTAATATGAAACACAACTAACTGTCATAGATAGATTAAGATTACTGTCGTCAAAATAGGTTTGTAGTATAACTTCTAAATATAATTTGCAGATCTATATTATATTCCTATAGTACAATAGACCTCTGGTTGCAGTGCGTGGCTTGAAAAAGCCCCCTCTCTCCTTCATATTATATTCCTGACAGTACAATTTCATTTTTTTTCTTGGTAACTTAAGTTAGATATTTCTTATTCCCGATGTCTAGTAAATTTAAAAAAAAAAAATTGAATTTTGACAAGTTTGAAAATGAAGATGAAGTTTTTGAAAGTGATTTTTAATATTATTTTTGAAATATATAAATTTTGTTAAATCATAGTGTATATTATCTGTTATTTTTTTATATATATATTTGATGTTATTTATTTCTTACAATCTCATTATTTAGTCATTTTTCTGCTACAATTGGTATACATAAGTTTTATTTTAATTGCATCAGTTTTGATGTTTATATAATTTCAAATCAGTATGATTTTGTATCATCATGTCAAGTGCCAAATTTATTTTGTCATATTCAGCAAATAAAAGATTAAATCCACATGTTTTCATTGAATTCATGTAGTGGCCCATTCATTACCTTCGATGGCCCATTCAACCCCATAGGTGGGGTTGAATGGGCCAAATTTCAAAATTTTTATTCTCTATTATAATTCATTATAGACAGGTGTTAATCCAACTTTTATGACATTTTAAAAAACTAGATAAGTAAAGTAACTAAAACACCAATTTAGAGTTAAAATAAAGTGTTAGAAAAAATTACAAAAATTCAAAACCAAAAAGTGGCCCATTCATTACCACTCTCCCCTACTTAAAGAGCGTGAGAACAGTTTTTCTTAATGGCAGAACTGCTTTGTTCAGGAAGAGTTTCAGAGAAATGACATCTATCACCTTATCTCCCACTCCCACACATCGTTTCTCAGCTTCCCCACATCGGAAAGCAAGCGATCTGCTGGGGTGCCAACCCTGGGTATAAATGGTCAGTAGAAAGTGGTAGAAAGTGGGGACAAATGACGCAAACCCCCGTGGTGCTTGAAAGGCCATTAAGAGACATAAATCATAAAACGTTTTTCTCTGATTAAAGGTTGACTGTTGACAAAATTCCTACGAATCTGGAAGGAGTGTTGTAAATAGTCATGGGGGGGGGGGACTTATAATATATTAATACACTTATAATATATTTGCGATTGCTATTACGATAGACCATATGGCAGCGTATCCCAAGTGGAAATTAAAAATACATATTGATGTTTGATACAGTCGGGCTCGGGCCGGGTCGGGCTCAAAACAAGACAATATCACTTGGGCTCGGGCGGGCTCGGATTAAAAATTCTCTGGCTCGGGTGGGCTCAGGCCTACAAAAGTGAGCCCGAACTCATCTCTAGACTGCAGTTTCCTGCGAATTATGCATTTCAACATAGTATTATTTTTTTAAATTGAAAAGCATTGCATGCTCTAAAAATGAAAAGAGTGCAATAAAGAAAAGAATAAATAAATTTTACCCCACACGGTTTTGGATGGGATGGACCGTTACCATCGAAACTCCAAGCCTTCGGTCTGATTTCTGACGTCACTCACTTGAGGCCAGCGGATTATATTGGCCCGTTTTTACTAAACTTTTCTCAGTGGGAAAATTGTTGATTTTGAAAACAAGAAAATCAAACTGTTGGATCAAAAAAACTTTTGTGAAATGAATATGCAAAGCACAATTCCAAAAAATATTTATTTACATGTCAATGTATTTTTTCATAAATTACAAAGATCTCAAGGGAACGAAAAAATATGAGCTTTATTTTTCTCATCATATTTTCTTCTATATTTAGAAATCGAGTACTTGTTTGGCATTCTTTTCCAGTCGGTCTGAAAAAATTCAAGAATGAAAAAAATGTTATGATCAAGTAATGATATAAATGTTCATTAGTACAAAACACGAATCATGCTTGTTAAAATTACCTATACTAATTGGTTTTAAACTGCTACTACTAATAGGTTTTAAAAAAAGTTTTTTTCATTTTTCCTATTCTAATTAAATCTGTCAAAAGCTCAAAACTTATGACATTACTGTCAGTAAATTACATAATTTTAAAATGTCTGCCCTAAGCTTAAAAATTTATATGATTTTATTATTTGTATTTATAATTGAAAGTTCAGTATTATTCATAAGAAAATACTTCAATGTTTTTGACACATATTAATACATAATGGATATTCATGATCATGATGCTGAGAGAAGTAGAAATTGTGGGCAGCTTACTAGAATTATTTTTTAGCTTTTTTTTTCTAATAAGTAAGGTTTTATTTATGCTTGATTTTTCTTTACAAAAGCGCAATGTGTAGTAAATGTTTAATATCAGTTTGTTTGCTTCTTCATTATTTCTTTAGTTGAGATCAAATGTAGGTTGTCAGCCCTTATGTAATGCTCCAAATTAAAAGGTACAATGAGGAGTTTCGAAAATGTTGGTTGTTGGCCCAGCTAAAAATTTGGCTCAATTTCTTTACTCGCAAACTTTTTTTTTTGCAAACCAATCCTTCAAAAACCATTTAGAACTATAAAATGTCAAGGAGCAGTCAAAATTTCGCCAAACCAAAACTCGTCTAAATGTGCGATAGTTTTCGCAATCTTAAAATTGCGCCAAAAATCAACACTTAAACGTTTTCCAAAATGTTTAGCGCAACATTTATGTTAGCTTCATTTATTTCGTTGACCGATTTCTTCAAATTTGAGATACTTGTGTTAATATTGTTAAATGGCTTTTGAAATTTCGCCAAAAATTTTACTTTCATTGACTAGCGTAAAATTAGCGAACTTGAAATCACATCCAAAAAAAAGTATTGACAAAAAAACTTTAATTTTATTAACTCAAGTTTTAAGGTTTGGAAAAAGAAGATTTTACCTAAATGGCTTTTGCAAATTTTTGGCGAAATTAATTGTCGAAGATACAATACCTAAATCGGTACATATTTTACTTTCAGTAAGCTTTTTAAAAACGTGCCAAAACCAAGTATTAGTAAAATTCTTATCATTAAATCTGTCAATTTACAATGTAAATACCACAGCATAGTTATCATACAGCACACGAAGGACTTAGGTGTTTTGCCAGGAATGGATTACTTTACTGAAAATGGCTGCTCATAGATATTTCGTCGGCAGGTTGTATTTGAGTTTCGAATAGATACAAAGTTTTTTATCAATGCATTACTCTAAACGCTTTAAATATTTTATAATCCTTTAACAGGTAATACATCAACTTCATTTCATTACTAAATCGTTGTATATGGTTTAGGAAAATGGTTAGCTTAGCTAGCTTCTTGACTTAACTTTCGAACCTGGCGGTTACATTTTGAAAAAGTACAGCTTTTACAATCCGGAAAAGAAATTTCAATTAGGCAAACATTTTCCATGAATAAATATTTAAATTTCGCACAGAAAGTCTGAAATAGATCAAGTAAACTTAAAGCTCAGTTTTAAACTTAAAGCTCAGAAATTTCAGTTAGTACTTAAAAATGAGTTAATTTCAATATTATAAAGGGATATGATGCATGAAAGAAAGCACAACTTACCTTTTATAATCCAAATGAAGGTTTTGGTGATAAACCTTCATTTGGATTGGAAGGTCATGGTGATAAAATCCAACTGGAATAAG
The DNA here is from genome assembly GCA_038373865.1 of Uloborus plumipes. Lineage (NCBI taxonomy): Eukaryota > Metazoa > Arthropoda > Arachnida > Araneae > Uloboridae > Uloborus > Uloborus plumipes. The sequence continues at coordinate 12,956 of JAXGGA010020864.1, read as the reverse complement.
ATTCTTCTAGCTAGTTTGAATGGGTTTTGCGTATAATAACAAGCTGGAAAATGAAAGAAAGTGGCCCCAATGTGATGACGTAGTCCCTAGCAACCGTTTCAGACAGAAGGCTTGGAGTTTCGATGGTAACGGATGGACGTCGTGATTGTGCTGACATATGTACGCCACGAGTCCCGCTGACTTTTCCGTCGAATCCTTTGAGCTTCAGCACGAGCTCGTTTCAGAGCCACAAGATTCTGTGTGGTCGGAAAACGACGGAATGTGTGCTATGCTTTTCTCTGCTTCTTATGAGCTACCTGACAGTCAGAGTTCCACCAAGGCTTAGGGAATTTAATCCTGCCCTTAGTGGATCTTGGTATAGCAACGTTCGCTGCATTCAAAATAGTATCGGTTACTCGGCTTACCGCTTCATCGATGTCACTATCATTCACAACTTCAGATGTTATTTCTGCCAGCTGGGTGAATGTTGCCCAATCGGCTCGATCAAGGCGGAAACGGGATTGCTGTTGCTGTTGATAGCTGCAGCGTCCAGTAAATGTTATCTTGATCGGAAAGTGGCCACTAGTGTAGAGTCCACTTTCAACCTGGAAATCCCAACGGAGCAGAAGTGAAGGTGAGCATATTGCAAGATCGATGGCATGGTAAGAATGCGTCGGAAGGTGGAAATAGGTATTTTCACCGTTATTAAGAATACAAAGATCATTGTCACATATAAGCTGTTCTATAGTCAAAACTCTACTGTTGGAGTCAGGACTTCCCCCGAGAGGGTTGTGGCCATTGAAGTCCCACAAGATGATAAATGGGGGGGGGGGGGGGCAGCTGATCAATTAATGTCTGCAATTCCACGCTTCTTAAGTCATAAGAAGGTGGAATATACACAGAACATACTGTTAACAGCGAGCGAAGGTGTACGCGCGCAGCTACTGCCTGAAGGGACGTGTTGATATTGAGTTGGCCTGATGCGTAATCATTAGAGATTAGCAATGCCACTCCTCCACAACGACGGTCTCCTGTCAGGCAGTCCTTGCGGTACATTGCAAAACCTTTCAATCTCGGTCTATCAGCATATAGCAAGAATGTTTCTTGCAGACAGAATATGGCCGGTTGGTGATATTCGACAAGATCTTTGACGCCCGTGACGTTATGCGAGTAACTCTGACAATTCCAAGATAGAATTCTCAGGGCCATAGAATGAAAGAAAAGAACTAACGGCCAAAGGAAAGAAGAACAATTCATGAGACAGGAACCTCCGTCCATCCTTAATCATCGGAACGACGGAATATCCTTTATTTCAACGTCCTCATGAGAAGGGTAATTGCGAGATTTACTAAGAGTTTCTTTCTTGCTAGTGCGCAAGAAGTCCTCTTTTTTAAAATTATAAAAATTTGGGGGCCTCTGTTTAGACGCCACCCCTATCTTAACACGCGATTGAATTAGTTTCTTTTTTTCTGCACATTTCTTTTGCTTTTGTTCATTTACTTTGTTTTAAGTCATTGTAACTGTGGAACTTGTACTGGGTTTTTGAGCTGTTTGGATTTCATTTTCATTACGAACTCTTTGTGATGATTTAGAAGTAGTTGGCTGATTATTTGTTGTTTTAGGTGAGTTAAGTATCTTACTGCTGGTTATTTTGCTTATTTGGGGCTCTGTTAGCGTGCTTGCGGATTTCAATACCTTTCTTATTGCTGCTGCATAAGAAAGTCCGGCTGTAGGAGTGCGATATTCTACAATCTTTCTAGCATCTGGGTATGATATATTTTGAGTGGTTTTAACAACCTGTATTTCTTTTTCACAAAGCCATTTCGAGCAATTTCTAGAGTATGAGGGATGATCTCCCTTGCAATTGACGCATTTGAATTCCTTCGTACATTCATTGCTATCGTGGCCGGGCTCAGCACATCTGGCACAAGTAGCTGTACCACGGCACGATAGCTTGGAATGACCGAAACGCTGGCATTTAAAGCAACGAAGAGGATTTGGAATGTATGGTCTGACAGGACAAGAGAGATAACCAGCTTTGACACGTGAAGGGAGGATAGGCGTACTAAAAGTCAGAATAATATGCTTCGTATTCTGCATTTCGCCATTGCGTTTAATAGTGATCCTCTTCACTCCACTTACGTGTTGGCCTGTCATTTCCTCTAGAATTTCCTTCTCTGGAGTGAAAAGAAGGTCAGGCTCTGAAATTATTCCGCGTGAAAAGTTTAAAGTTGAGTGGGCTGTCACAGAGCAAAGATATGGGCCTAGTTGCTTAATTGCAAGTATTGGTTCCACTTGTTTCGACTGCTTTATTTCTCTAGAATTTCCTTCTCTGACGTGAAAAGAAGGTCAGGCTCTGAAATTATTCCGCGTGAAAAGTTTAAAGTTGAGTGGGCTGTCACAGAGCAAAGATATGGGCCTAGTTGCTTAATTGCAAGTATTGGTTCCACTTGTTTCGACTGCTTTATTTCTACTAGAAGCTCACAAGTACGTATTTTTTTTACTGAATTAAACTCACCTATAAGATGAATTAGAGCTTTGTTTATAATAAACAGAGGAATAGCTGCAAAAGTAAGATTTTCGTTCCTTTTGATAATGAAAAATTTGGCAGTGCTGGATAATAGAACATTCTGAAGCTCCCCACAAGGGGGAGAAGAGTTTTTATTTTTCGAATCCACAATTGGACCGGAGAACTGGGGGGAAAGTGGGGTCGAGCCCCTGCGTAGCCCCCCTACACAGGGGTAAGGCTGCATACGACAGGGTTCGCCAGCTAGCCCTGAAGCCTCCCGTATGAGATACCGTTGGCCCCGGTACCACGCAGCCATCGGCACGGTCGCCACACCTTGGCTTGGGTTTGTTCCGAAATTTGGTAAGTGTGATGAGGGAAGGAGGGAGAAAAATCCCTACCCGCAGAACTTCGGTTTGAACAACTGGGGGTCACTACTCCGGCAAGAGCTCGCCCCGAAGAACACACCACACCGCAAGCCCCCCCCCCCCCCCCACCACCACGACAAGGTAAACGGACAACGGGGAGGGGGGCTTCAAAATGTGGAGTAAGCTCGGAATAAGTTAAGAGTGTTGAAAGTGTGCAGGACTATCTTGCCAAGCAGAAACGATCTGATGTTAACCAAAGAAAAAAGGATCGCATTTTTGTAACTTTTTTCAACCATGAAGAGAAGTATTCATGTTACTTATATTTTTATAGGGGACTTATGCCTCATTTTAATAAACTTGTAAAAATTTGGAAAAATCTATGATCCACATTGTACATAGCGAACTGTTTGGTTTCAATAGAGAATTTTTGGCTAATTTTGTTAAGCCAGAAGTTTTGCCGAGATATAATGTTACAGATTTAGTAAATGTACAATTTGAAAAAAAGGAGAACCATTTTGCGGTTAAGTACATAAATATGGGACCCTATTTTGCAAATCACATAATTTATTTGAAGAAGGAGTTTTGGTTGGTTGGTTGGTTGTTTAGTGTTTAATGGCGCAAGAGCCTTTATAGGCTATACTGCGCCAAACTATTGTTACGTTTAAAATATGAGAGATGCTGACATTGAAAGTTTTTTAAAAAAAACAATGTGAACTACAACGCACAAAACTATTCTAAAATTTTAAAAACTTTTTCTGAATAATACACATATATAAAAGTATACTAAGTATAAAAGTCTAAGTAATAACAAAGAACTGTCAAATATTTTCGACTAACACCTGATATATAAATAAAGAAACAGATGACAGTCAGGACAAGGATGAAAACACTAAATTAAGGACATAAAGCCTATCTCATGGAGATATGAGAACAAATTAGGATGGGGTGTGTCCCCTAGTAGATTCGTCAAAGATGGATAAAAGTGATTAAAATTTGGGCAGTCACACAAAATGTGCAACACTGATTGATATTGCATTTATTACATATGGGAGCTGGTTCGTTGCAAAGAAGGTATTTATGTGTGAATCTGGTATGACCAATGAGAAGACGGAAGGATTTCTGGCAAGCTGATTACTTGGCATCTGTCAAATCAGCTTACGTTGAAACTGCAACTTACTTACTAAAGAACTTACCATTAGAAAACAAAGTGTTCATTTATTTATCAGCTCTTGATCCATCTCAAAGGTCTCTTGATCCATCTCTCCAACGGTTGAGCAACAGCTCAACCGTTACTGCTCTGGATAGCTAACTATTTTTACTGGACCACTTGTAGATGGAAGCTTCAACATCATGGATGACATAATAACCTCAGACAGAACATCTCTCAGCGTAGAAAATTATGAAGCCCTTCCATAATCAAATATAGTCTGCGAAGGAGGGGTATAAAATCTACAGAAATGAAGCCAGACTCCAAAATGCGAAAAGCTGTCCATGCTTCAAAACAAAATTATCACCTGTCCTTGGATAAGAAAAAAAAGAAACCAACTCGAGCAGCAATAGAAGGAAAATTGGCAATTGTAAAGAATGTTGCATCATCTTCTGTTATTGGAACTCCAAACTTGAATAAAGATGGCAATGAAGTACCACAGCTCTAAAAAGGAGCAACTGAGAAAGTTTCTGTAAAAGTAGCTATGCCTGTAAAAATATCTTCAGAGGCCAAAAATTCTGGTCCGCCTGCTAATATTAAAAAATAACCAATTTTTTTCAGAAGCTTAATTGAATAAATTATTTCATTCATTAATCCAGAAAATGTTGTTTAATCAGTTCATTAAATAACAATTTTTCTTACAGTCAAGAATATCTGATTTAAAATAATTTTTACCACCATCAAATTTTCAAAATGAATAATAAAATCACACGCTTTTTTCTTCAGTAAAATATAGTAAGTTGGTTTTGTTTTTATTTCTAAATTATTTATTTTTTAGCATTTTCTTCCTAAAATGCTTTACATTGCCAAGAAATTTCTGAAAGATGATATTATAGTTCATTTTGCAGTTAATTGCAACAACAGAAATAAGGAATATGTTCGTGTATAAAATATTGAACATATTGCACGCTAATATTTTTGTGTTGCGAAATGATGCCATGCGCTTTTGAGTCCTGGCCATTTTTGAGAGTGGCACCCATAATTAATGAAATAACATCGTGCACAACAAAGGGTTGACTTAGTTGTTGAAATCGTGAGATCTTTTCAAAATTTGAATTCTAGCTCTATGTTTCGCGCGATTTTTAATTAAGCGCAGTGAAAATGCAGAACGAAAAGCGCATGTGCTAAAATTTCAACGCCATACCGCGCAAAAATAATGCTCCGCTTATTTTGTGGCCAAAAAGTGCCGAATAGGAGATGGTTTCGCAAGGTGCCCGGGGCCACGATGAGGCCGAAAGGGAAATCCACCTCTCTATCAAATGAAGACGACGAAGGAAACCCTGTTAATTCCTACTACGCAACTTCTGAATTAGCCGCTGCAGACCTCCATGCTCGAAATGAATACCGGAAGGATCGGGTCGGAAAGAAGTTCGGTAAGATATTCTTCAATTCTGATACGCAGCTTGACTTCCCCTCTTTACAGAAACAGATTCCGGACATCCGCACCCCTTCAGAATTTAAAAGATTAACTAAGCAATTTAAAATGTGTTAGCAACTCGTAAAGCATCACGACACTAAAAATCATGACGCAAATACCGCCCTTTAGGATTTAGACAAAGCCCGAGTCTTAGCAAGTGAGAGAAGGCAGTGGCGTATATAGGTTTTTATTTCGGAGGTGGCCCCATATAATCAAGCTTAGCCCCCCCCCCCCCCAAGTGTTTTTTTTTTTTTTTTTGCTATTACTGTAAAACAAGTAGAAATTTTCCAATTGAATTAAAATATTGTAATTTTTGGAAAAAATAGAAAATTACGAAGTTTTAAAATTCCCTCCAAAACTTTTTTCAAAATTAAAATTATTTATGCTACCTTTTTTCAAAATTGAAACCTCTAGCTATCTTTAGACCATTTTTGGTAGTAACGTTAGCAAGGACTCTCTCACGAAATATTTCGAAATTATTATTTTAAAAATGTTTTTATTTAGGTTATCTTTAATACCGCCAAGAGAAAAGGCAGGATTCGGGCGCTGTGCCCCGAAATTTTGCGGCATTGAAGCTTCAAGAATGCAATTTTAAGCTCTATTTTTTGAAATTGAAGGTTCAAATTTCTACTTCTGTTTGGTTACTTTTTGTTGTTTTAGCTTAATGACATAACTATAATATTTTTGTGCAATTATATTGCGCTCGAAATATAAAAACCGTTACGCCGGCACAATATGCAACGACGCGTTCAGAAAGGAAGAGGATCTAAATATTTTTTTCTTCTATCTTTTATCATAAATAAAATTACCACACAAATATGAACTAGTCCCACATATATAAAATTCTCAAATAACAGTGCATGAAATGGCTTCTAAAGAAATAATAATAAGCAAAAAACAAAAAAGGGTGATTAAAATCCTAAATCTAGCATCATTTAGTTATGATTACAAAAATAATAAAAGAAAGCATTCACAAAATTTTGAATAATTTTGCATACATTAACAAAATATTCGCATGATATTGCAATTTTTATCGACTATACATTAACTTAAAAAACAGAAAGCAAAAAAAGGGGGGGGAACGGTAAAACCAGTAGCGTACATAGACTAAGGTACGCCCCCTGCAAGATTTGTAAGTGCGCCCCCACCACTCGATTAAAAAAAAATCCCATGTAGCTCATAGAGCTATTAGGACAGGGGATATTAATTAATCAAATTTAGTCAATTTTCAAGGCTTAACTATGTACGCCATACTGAAACACTAGGTCCATTTTCCTGAAGGTTTCGGAAATTTAATCCTCCTCTTGGTGGTTCTTGGTATTGCAGCTTTCGCTGCATTCAAGATAATGTCGGTTACTCGGCTTACTGCTACATCGATGTCAGAATCATTCACTACTTCCGATGTTATTTCTGCCAACTGGGTAAATGTTGCCCAATCAGCTCGATCAAGGCAGAAACGGGCTTGCTGCTGCGGTTGATAGCTGCAGCGTCCAGTAAATGTTATCTTGATCTGAAAGTGGCCACTACTGTAAAGTCCACTTTCAACATGGAATTCCCACAGTGGCAGAAGAGAAGGTGAGCATACTGCAAGATCGATGGCATGATAAGTCTGCGTCGGAAGATGGAAATAGGTATTTTCACCACTATTTAGAACGAATAGATCATTGTCACTGATAGAATTTTCTATTATCAATCCTCTACTGTTGGTGTCCGGACTCCCCCAGAGAGGATTGTGGCCATTGAAATCCCCCAAGATGACAAATGGGGGAGGAATTTGATCGATCAGTGTCTGCAATTCCACGCTTCTCAAAACATAAGAAGGTGGAATATACACCGAGCAGACTGTGACTAGCGAGTGAAGGTGAACACGCATAGCTACTGCTTGTAGGGACGTGTTGATACTGAGCTGGCTAGATGCGTAATCAGTGGAGATTAGCATCGCCACTCCTCCACAACGACGGTCTCCTGTCAAGCAGTCCTTGCGGTATATTTCAAAACCTTTCAGTCTCTGTCTGTCTGTAGGGGACAAGAATGTTTCTTGCAGACAGAATATGGCCGGTTGGTGATTTTCAACAAGATCTTTGACGTCGGTGACATTATGCAAGTAACTCTGACAATTCCACGAAAGAATGCTCAGGACCATGATGAGAAAAATTAGGAAGAACGGCCAAACTAAAAAGCGGCGCATTAGGCAGAGGGGTCCTTCCACCCTTCATCGTCGGATGGCGGGAGTTCTTCAAATGCTACATCATTAATTTATCGTGAGGGGGAACAACTTCCTCAAGAGAAGACTTAATGAGCTTTATTTTCTTGTTAGAGTACAAGAAGTCCTCTTTTTTAAACCCATAAAAATTTGGGGGCCTCTGTTTCGAGGAAACCCCAATTTTAGCCCGTGTTTTAATTAGTTGATTTTTTCTATAGCTTTCTTTGGATTTTGCGTATTCTTGTTTGTAGTTATTACAGCATTAGGCGTGTTTACGATATGTTTTTCTGTTTGTGGCTTGCTGTTCGTAATTTTATTTTGAGAAGAATTTGAACTAGTAGACTGTACATTTTGTTTAGGTGAGATGACTGGCTTAATAATGTTTATTTGCGTATCTGTTTGGGTGCTTGAAGTTTTGAGGACTTTCTTAACGGCAGCAGCGTAAGAAATTCCTGCGGTGGGTGTACGGGAATCTACTATTTTCCTAACTTCAGGATACGATATTTTTTGAGTCGTTTTAATAACCTGTATTTCCTTTTCTAGGAGCCATTTAGAACATTTTCTCGAATAGGAGGGATGATCTCCCTTGCACTTAAAGTCTTTCGTGCACTGTACACTATCATGGCCAGGTTCGGCACATCTGGCACATGTGTCGGTACCACGATACGAAGTCTTAGAATGCCCAAACCGCTGGCACTTAAAGCACCTGAGCGGGTTTGGGATGTAAGGTCAAACTGAACAAGAGAGATACCCAGCTTTTACACGGGAAGGGAGGTCAGGAATTGAGAATGTCAAAATCAGGTGTTTGGTGGGCGCCATTTTGCCATCACGCTTAACGGTGATCCGTTTCACTCCGCTTACATTCTGCGACTGCATTTCCTCCAAGATTTCTTCCTCGGGTGTAAAGAGGAGATCTGGTTCCGAAATGATACCCCTGGAAAAGTTTAGTGTTTTGTGTTCTGTAACAGTACATAGATAAGAGCCTATTTGATAAATAGAAAGAATGGATTTAACTTGTTTTTGGTGTTTAATCTGGACAAGAAGTTTGCCAGTTCGCAATTTTTTCACTGATTCGTATTCTCCAATTAAATGAGTCGGAGCTTTATTAATAAGAAAGGGAGATGTTGTAGTAAAATTTAAATTACTGTTACGCTTTATGACAAAGAACTTAGCTGCACTCGAGGGCAAATCAATTTGACGCTCCCCACTAGGGGGAGAAAGGTTTTTTCTTTTGAATTCATGAACGGACCGGAGAACTGGGGGGAAAAAACGGGGTCGAGCCCCTGCGTAGCCCCCCTACACAGTGGTAAGGCTGCATACGACAGGGTTCGCCAGCTAGCCCTGAAGTCGACCGCTTGAGGCACCGCTTGTCCCCGGTACCATGCAGCCATCGGCACGGTCGCTGAACCTTGGCTTGGGCTTTGTTCCGAAATTTGGTAAGTGTGCTGATTGGAGGAGGGAGAAAAAATCCCTACTCGCCGAACTTCGGTTTGAGCAACTGAAGGGCACTACTCCGCCCAAGAGCTCGCCCCGAACACACCACACCGCAAGCCCCCCCCCCCCACCACGACAAGGTATACGGACAACGGGGGGGCTCTGAAGCTTAAAACAATGTTTGTAGTTGTTAAAATATTGATAAAAAACTGCATGGTAACGGACTTGAAATTTGGTAACGGATTTGACCAAAACCATAAATAAACTTAAAGTCCGTTACTATGGTTTTAATGATATTTTAAAGCATTACACATTCATACATCTGTATTCATTCGTTATAATAATACTATTAAGATACACTCTTAAAACTGTGCCTCTGAAATAAGAGGCACATTTTGAATTTTTGTGCCTCTGAAAATTAAGCGGCACATTTAAAATGAAAGGCACCGTTTGCGCCTCTGAAATTAAAAGGCACATACCGTGCCTTTGATTTTAGATTTCAGTGCCTTATATTTGAGAATGTTTGTGCCTCTGATTTTAGATTTCAGTGCCTTATATTTGAAAACGTCTGTGCCTCTGATTTTTGATTTCAGTGCCTTACATTTAAAAGGATTTGTGCCTCTTATAGGTTTATAATAATAATAATGGTTTATTAAGGAGAATTTCAATGTTAGTTTATAGTAACTTCTTAATTTTTTACCCCAGTGCTTGCATGTTTTAAACTTTTTTTTAGGTTTCAATTCGTCATGACACATTAATTAGATATATCAACACAAAATGTTTCCCAAAGAATATAAAAATCTTGTGCATAATACTTTATTTCAAACATTTTCTGATTTGATTGTTGTATAAGCTCTTATGTTCGCTAATCTTGTCAACAGAACTGAAAATTGGACAAGATAAGAAAAAAAATGCTATTAAGCTTCAGTTTAGCTTCAGTTTTTGCCATTGTACGACATAGCAAAAATAAGTACTTATAAAAAATTGTCAGTTTGATCCTGAAACAAAGGTAGTCTTACACGATTGAATTTATTCAATTTTAATTAAAAGGTAACTTTTTGAAAGACAATATTGAGAATAGGAACAAAACAAGGTATTTCAACTATTTTTAGTTTTAGTTGCTTTAGTATAAAATTTATTAAATGTAATAAATGGAAATGCTATAAAATATAGAGTAATTTTAACCTTTTATGCAAAATTGTATCTTTTTAGGGAGAACAAACACTTGATGTTTTATAATGCTGTAGTTTCAAATTTAGTTATTACGTACAGGATAATAACCAATCATTCCATGCAATCTCGATAAAAATTGATTGACAAGATTCCTTAAATCACATCTTTACACATTTAAACTTCTGTTACGATTCAAAAACATCATAACAGTTTTTTATAACGACGAACATGTCATACGGATCCAAAAAATGATTTAAATTGATCACTGAGTACTCGGCCTGCTAAAGGAAAATTGTTTGACGAACAAATTTCACTAAAAGTTGTATATTTGTGTAATAAAATATCATTAAAAGATAACAAGTTCAGTAAATTAAAAGTCAACTGAATCTTGTGATAAAGTATTTTACCATAATAAAGGTCACATGAAAATTGACTAAGTTAAAATTTATTAAATTTAATAAATAAATGCTGCAATACAGAAAATTAGTGAATTTAAACTTTAATGCACAGAGGCAAAGTTTCTTTTATAAATATTTAGTTTTGAATCTGAAATTTCTACGAGAATAGTCTTTTTTTTACTTATTTTTGCCGAAAAAAATCCTATTGTATTTTAACAAGTTCAACAAATTTATATTCAACTGAATCTTGTGAGAATTTATCACATGCGTATTTGACGTGAGGCCGCCCTGGGCTTTTGAAACTGGCCGCCCCCCCCCCCTTGAGGTGTTGAATTTCAAAGTTGTTAAAAAAAAAAACTTTTTTATTTACTTGATATAAAATGTATTTTCAAGGTAAACCGTGAAAATCCCGACCACACAGCTAGTTAAACATGAAATTGGTTGGTTGTTAACAATCAGCCAATTGGTAAAAATTCGTCTTTTGGGAATCTCAACTTTTACTACTACAAATCTGCTCTTACATTATTATAAATCAACAACGAGGGAAACGAGAATATTTTGTTGGATCAATGTTAAGTCTATGGAACAGAATTCGTTTTAACGAGCAAAACCCGGTTTTAACGAACAATTTTTTCTGTCTTGCAGTCTTTTTTTCTCATCTTTCTAGTCTTATTCCTGTCTCATCTTCTTTTCTTTTTTTCCCCCTGCGGTTCAATACTTTTGTATGAAAAAGTCCACCAGCATTCCAGCGTTATTAAATAAAGAACAGTATTTAATTCAATTAATTGATGTAATTCTCGCTGCCGATCCGCCCTGCTGTCTAAAAAAAAAAAATCTTTACTTTGCATGGAAAAAGTGCCGCCCCCCCCCCCCAATCGTGCCGCCCTGGGCTATAGCCCATTAAGCCCATACGTAAATACGGCACTGGAATTTATACTTTATCATGATGAAGTAGGGTCACCCGGGGCAATTCCTGGTCAGCAAGTTTCTGGGGTAATTCCTGGTCACAGTCCTTTTTATGTCTTAATAATCCTTCAGCAAAATGAAAAAAATCACAGAGGTACTCTGAACTATCTTCATTGCAATTCATTACTTAATTATGAGTTGACTGTGTATTTAGTTTGAAAAAAAATCTTTTTAAAATCGCTTGTTAAATTTCGTAAAACAAGATTGGCCTTAGTTTTGATACATTTGTACAAAGATCGTGATCAAACTCAAACTTCTGAATATTTTTCTTTTTCGTTTTTTTGGTTGAATTAGGTACCATGTCAGTTACTGAAAAATAGTTTTGGATTTACCATTATTGTTTTGAATAATTTGCAGGAAGGCTCCAAATAATGCCCCTGGCTACTGGGGTAATTCTTGGTCAGTGGGGTAATTCCTGGTCAGTCCTTTTTTAAATATTTATGGATTATTATTTCACCTATTATTGACATATGTCATTGATTTAAACTATATGTAACTCTGTGAGCCTTAACTGCAAAGTTAACTGTAACCGCAATGTAACATTCTTATCTGTTAATGATAAGTATACAATATACTGAATTTTTCTTTGTTAAATTTTATCCAATTATTTTATAAGTTTTAATAATTATTCTTAATTATACTAAGAAAAATGCTTAATTGTAACTGCATTGTACTATTCACTTAACTGTTCACAACAGACAGAAGCATGTGCTCAGTGTGTATGGTGCATGTGCACCATATTTTTTATGGACCTATTTATTTGGTAGGTGAAGATTCATTCACAACAGATATAAAAGCTGTAGCTATTGCATACAAAGTGTATAAAAAGTATTTTGGCTAAGTTTTATTAAGTAAAGCTATTATGTTGAAAACAACTGCATTCTTCCATAAAAAAACTAAATACAGTGTTTAATTAGCTATATATATAAATAAATTCTTTATCTAATTAGTTTAATAACTTGTATTAATAATGTGCTTACAAAATGTATGCATTTTCATCAATCATTTGAGTGACCAATAATTGGAATTACCCCATCTCTGGGGTAATTCCTGGTCACTAATTAACGACAATTACTCAAGTTCATTATGTATTGTTGATAGCATGAATATTTTATTCGATGGACATCCCAATGTGCTTCCTCCATACCAAAATTTGTAACTAACTTAGATAGATTTTGTGATAATTGGATGTTAATGCTTTTTGACCAGGAATTACCCCAGGTGACCCTACTACGAAATATTATCAAATTGAGTTAAAATTAATTTTAAACTTTAAAAAAAATGCTAAATCATAACTTATTATTT
>JAXGGA010020863.1:0-17540 GCA_038373865.1 Uloborus plumipes | reverse complement strand
ACTAAGGATATAATGTATTTTCGCACACACCATTCACCGGCTTTTGTCTCTGTTTTTTTCTTCTTGTTCCTTGAAATACTTAACTAAACGAAACCCCACAGTTTGTCCATTTTTAGTTCTTAAATGGTGATTGTCAATGTGCAGATCTTCAGAAAATAGTTTTGACAAATTTTGCTTTTTCAATACCATCAAAAGTGACTTTTATTTATAAATCTGAAATATCCACATGACTTTTTTCATACCCCTTTTACAACGCATCTTTTCTGCAGAGTTCAGTGGCATTTTAATACCGAATAAAATATATTTTACCTGTAAGAGATAAAATATTTTTATATTTGTTTTTTCCAAAACATATTTTAAAACTTAAAAGCGTAACAGAAGTCATTTTTGAATAATTTATAGTAAAATTCCTCTTAAAAAATCTAATACAGTGATATTGTTTAGAGAGAATTAATATCTTAAAAACCAAAAAGACGCATGTAATTTATAATAGAGGTGTATTGTAATCTTATTAACAAAAAGGGACATTTTAAGAAATATGATTAATTTAAATTAAGTAAATGCAGTACATTTAAAGGAATTCTTGAATAAATTACTTCTACTAACCACATAGGTTTATTTTACAATTTACTTTCTTTATAAACACAAGTATTTAAGTCCTACTTAGGTAACTTACACCACCTGCATATTTCGGTAACTTACATTACACGTTTTGATTGTAGCACAAAAAATTAAATAAACAATATTTAAAAAAAAACTTCAACTATTTGTTTAATACACACTTATAAGATAGAAAATATAGCATTGTTAACATTGCATTGCCCTTTTTTTATGCACATCATGAACTTTAACATGTTTTTGGTAACTTACGTTACATAGAACAGTGCATTTTTGAAGTTTTCATAAATCACTTAATTTAAGTGAAAACATTCGTTTTAGCAATTCACAATATTGAATTAAAGTGTAATAATCAATATTCTTCCTTTAAAACAGTTATCCAAAGAAAGAATTGAAACTTACCAACGTTGAAAGATTGATCATTTGCTTTACCAAAAGTTAAATATTCCATTTCCAACTTCAAAGTGCTGCCAAACTAAAAATACCACATTCTTGACAAAAAATTAGTATAAATAATAAAATTCAAATATTTTTAAATCAAAAAATATGCAAAACAGAAGCATTGCTGTAGTTTTATTTTTCCAACGCTTTTCCACACTTGCATGGAATTGCCCTATTGTATTTATTTTTATGCTATTTGAATATTTGTTTTTTGAATGGTAAAAATAATATATATTTGGTTTCAAACCACCTTTGCTTTTGGTGAGTCCTCCCAAACCCCAATGTGAGTTACCCCAAATATTTTTCCAACTACAGCACTGGTTGCTGGGGTTGAACAAATTAATCTTAAAGCCTATGAAATGAGACAATAGCTTTGTTAAACGCCTGATTAACATAATTTCTTAATTAATTGTAGTTTTTATTTGACATGGGACAAACAGAGACAACTTGTGCACAGCAGTTACTAAGATGTGTTCACTTTAACTATTTAATCTAAAAAACCACTGTTTGACATCTAAAACAGTCACATATTTAGTAGAAAGTGCTGTTAAAAGCTAAAAACAACTGCACAGTTTGCTTTTTATTATGTCTCACTAAGGTTTAATTACATTAAAGGCTATGGTTTTAGAAGACTAAACACAAAGTGCTGTAGCTCATCATTGTGTTCAACTGTCCAGTCTGTGATTCAGTCAATTTCCAGCAGTACGAATGAGCGTGCTATTACTGTTATCATAGTATCTGTGCACTAATATGGGAAATTCTTGAAACGAAATATTTCATTCTTGAACACTGAAGAGAAGGGGTATATGAGAAGTATACCTCGTGTATTATTGCTTTCAAGCATGTTCATATTTGTTCAACCCTTGTGCATCAAACTAGTTCAAAAGTGAGGAATGTAATAAAATAAGAGCCCAAATTTAAACCAACTTTAACGATGAAAAACAGCATAATTCAAATCTAGGTAATATTTGCTCAAAACTCATGCCAAAGTATAGGACATATTTAGAATGCAGCTTTAATAATTTCAGTGTCTTGCTATTTAATTTAAATGGAGTATTTCTGGTTTTCTGTGTAAGTCAAGAATGATGCAAATACATTTTTTGTTTGTTGTATGAATTATTAAAAACTGTGTTGATAGTATTTTTGCTGATTTACTCGAATATATTTTATCCTTTTAAATGTAAATCTGTTTGAGATCGCAATTTTATGTGTAATATTTACCAAAGCGTTTATTAGAGCTTAAATTCTACTATTTGCATTTAAATTTGTGTTATGTGCATCTAATATTTTTGTAACTGCTCTTAAGCATATAATTTTTTTCCACATATTACTCAAAAAATATATTGCTTCAATCATGTTTTTTATTTGTTTTCTCTTTCTTTTATTTGTTGTAAAATCTTGGTGTTATAGCAAAGGAAAAAATTTTAAAAAGCATTTTTTTTTTAAATTTAAAATGACCGGAGAATATTTGTTTTGATCCGTTCTAATCTTAAAATCATTAGAGATGTAATTGCTCGGAGTAGGTTGCTAAAAAGGATTATTCCTCACAATGGGCTGCATAGTTTCAAAAAAGAAGGTAATCTTTTTGGGAATTGACAACTATGGAAAGGCCTTATGATTTAAGACATTTCTTGTACTTGTTTTTATATTCATAATTTTCATTTTATCAGGATTCTAAATTTTCGTTGCATATAAATGCATTATTATTTGCATATACTCAAGATTTTCAGTTATTATTCTTTCATCAGCCCAGTCAGCTCTGATGAATTCAAAACTCCATGTTCTTATTTTTTGAAATCTCCCTTGTGATTAAATGGAGTTTTTCTGCAAAATTTAAAAAATGCTTTTAACTCTGTGGGATAATTTAATTTTCATTTTAATAATATAATGTTTTTCATAGCATAAGAACTAACTTCAAAGTAAGAGTTCAATTCAGTACTATCAGTTTGTTTTTCAAGAAAATATATATATATATATGATTTATAGGAGGTTTAATCTTTGTCATGTAAATATCATAGAATTAAATGTGAGAGATGCAGTTAAGTCGGAAAAATATATGTCTCTATGTAATAAATTTTTGCATTTTGATCTTTGTCTAGTGTGTCTTACTGATCTTATGTGTGCAAAGGAGCATGCTTATTATTATGTTCACTAAACAAAGTTATATCACTTGAAAAATTACCAAATGTTTATTATCTTATTGAAAGACTAAATCCATAAAAATAGATATGAATGATGAAAATAGACATAAGATCCATACTGATCTTATGTGTGCAAAGGAGCATGCTTATTATTATGTTCACTAAACAAAGTTATATCACTTGAAAAATTACCAAATGTTTATTATCTTATTGAAAGACTAAATCCAGAATGTTTTGTTCTAAAGTTGAGTCGTTTAGTTTTTATGGATCCCTAAAGGTGAAGGTGCGGCATCAAAAATTAAGTGGATTTTCAAGACATGGAAGTTGTTGTGAGCCCAAACTCTTACCAGGACCTGTTGAACTCCAATTTTCTTTTTGTATATGGAATACAGAAGGTTCAAACTTTACGAAATGAATGTTAAATTTGAGGTAAGTTGTTGTCATAAGGTCAGTGAAGGCCCTCAAAACAAGGCATTTTTGACGTTTTTCAGTATTTTCGAGGTCCAAAAACAGCTTGTATATTTCAGTTGCCACGGCAAAAGTAGTGTCGTTTGAAAGACCAGTGTAAGCGCTTTAAAATAATGTATAAATAACCGAGGAAAGTTCAACGTGCTTTTAGTTGCGTAAGGCCGAAATATGAAAAATGTCATATTTTACCGATATTCAAACGGTCATAACTTCCTCTGCCAACAACATATTGAAATAATTTTTTTGCCAAACAATAGTTTTTTTGATTCTATTCTTTGTCTTAACAGAACAGTTGAGTCCTTTGAGGCGAAATGTTAAAATTTTTTTTACAAAAAATGTATTTTTTCCTGTGCATTTTTTGTAAAAAAAATTTAAGCATTTCGCCTCAAAGGACTTAATTGTTCTGTTAAGACAAAGAATAGAAATAGAGTATGACATTGGCAAAAAAACTATTTCAATATGTTGTTGGCAGAGGAAGTTATGACCGTTTGAATATCGGTAAAATATGACATTTTTCATATTTCGGCATTACGCAACTAAAAGCAGGTTGAACTTTCCTCGGTTATTTATATATTGTGTTCAAGTGCTTACACTGGTCTTTCAAACGACACTGCTTTTGCCGTGGCAACTGAAATGTACAAGCTGTTTTTGGACCTCAAAAATGCTGAAAAACGTCAAAAATGCCTTATTTTGAGGGCCTTCACTGACCTTACGACAACAACTTACCTCAAATTTAGTATTTATTTTGTAAAGTTTGAACCTTCTGTATTCCATATACAAAAATAAAATTGTAGTTCAACAGTTCCTGGTAAGAGTTTTGGCTCACAGCAACTTCCATGTCTTGAAAATCTGCTTAATTTTTGATGCCACACCTTCACTTTTAGGGATCCATAGAAACTAAACGACTCAACTTTAGAACAAAACATTCTGGATTTGGTCTTTCAATAAGATAATAAACATTTGGTAATTTTTTGGAAAAAATCTGAGAGTTCATGAATCACCTCATAATGCTAGGCGTGACAGTTTCTCAGATTTTTGCTCTTAACACAAAATTAAATTGTCCTCGGATAAGGAAACTCATGAGGCACTTTCCAAAAATTCGAATTATTATTAAAAAAATTAGTTTTAAGATTTTTTTTCATAGGCGTAAAGCATGTATACTTTTCATTTTTTTTCAACTTTTATATCTTTTTGAAGCTGGTAAAAAACTGTTCAAGATAAACTTTGTTCTTAGTCAAAGATTTTGCTATTAATAATTTTTTTGATAGGCATGGCTGTAATGGATAGACTTATTAACTTAACTTAATACGGATTAAGATCTCACTGCTTTATGAAGATATTGGGAAAATGAATTCAAGCTTGTTTCTATTGCAATCAATTTTTAAAATCGAAAAAAAAAAAAAAAAAGTAAGTAAGTTTTTTTTTCTTCAATAATTTTTAACCGGTCATTCTAATATTTCGGATACAATTTCATTTATTGAGAGCGAACTTGCTTTCTATACGCTTTCACAAATTTAAAGTGCGAGCAGTTTTGATCACCATTGCTCCCTATAATTACTTATTTCCTCAGTGAAAATGTATTACAACAATACTTTAAAACGCTGTACAAACATTGAACTCAAATGAATTTTCTTTCACTAGTCGCTATACAATCCTACTCTTTCATACAAACGTATTCATTTGTACTGCGATGTCATTTTAGATTTATAAAGGCGAAAATGTGAGAAAATTCCATGGACCGAAAATGAGTCTGACGGAATTAAATCCTTTATCCCAAATTCACCGAGTTTAGTCTCCTCCAGTTCACTCGATTCTATAATTTAGCGCCGTACGCGATTACCTATTGAATTGATTAATGAAATTGTTCATAATCTTTGGCGTCGGGAGAGGATTACGTCGCCAAGAGATTATAATTATTCTTAGCGACATAAGCTCGCCAAATGAGGAGGAACACCGCTTGTCCGGCGAGGTTAATCTCCACTCATCTATATTATTGTCGTAGATCGATTCTAGGTGCCAAAATAGAGCGTACTGTAATGTAGTTAGGGTCGGGTTAAGATTATCAAATGAAATTACAGGGGGCCGTGCAGAATTTGTGGGCGCTTGGAAATAGGTCACGCAGTTGCTCAACATCTTTAATGATTTGGGAGAAACAATGTATGAGGGACAAATAATGCAGTTAAAAATGCCTGCACATGTTACTGAGTAGTACTAAAACGACAGTATATTTTGAAGGTTTGGGTCCGTACTCGAAAGTGTACTATTTTTGTATCAGACCACTACAATGCACCGTCAAACATTTTTCTGATTTTATCGATTGCCAGGAACAGAAAAAAAAGTAAAATAAGAATAAATTATTGAATAAAAAATGTTAACTAACTTTATGAATTATTATTAATAACAAGTACTTTATTAAATTACCGAAAAGCACAATAATTGAAGTACTTATTATTATTATTTTTTTTTTTTCATAATTCAAAAATGAAGGAAAGTAAACCATTAGCAATGAAAGGAGAATCTTCTTTCACTTCCAGAATATTGTTTTCATACCTCACGTACGTTTTTTAAAAAGACAATAATGTGCCTCTTGCTTTCTTTTATGATTTTGATCACGCATTTTTACATTGTAATTTTGAAATCATATTTTACCACTAAAAACTAAAGTGTATTTACGCTACACCTAAAAAGTATCTGCGCTGTGGTGTGGGGTTCTTAAACCACTACCCGAGCTCCATTAGACTATTCTACTTGATTTAAAGCAGAACATGAATGACTTTCGTTTTTAGCCTACTTTCCCGTTAAAAATAAAAGAGACGAAGAAAGCATTCAAATTGGCTTAATGCATCTAAAAAATGTCGCCAAGTCCAAAAAATATCGCCCAGTAAAAAAAATATCGCCAAGTAAAAAAAAGTCAAAAAGAAACAAAAAAATGAAATAAATATCGAAAAATTAAAAATTTGAAAGTAGGGTATTGAGATGGGGAATTTGTGTGTCGGTCTGTCGGTCGGTCGGTCTGTCTGTCCCCCCCCCCCTAATAACTTTTGAATGAACATTCCGATTTGGACGAACTTTTTTTTGTTGGAAAGATCTCGGCGAGTACAGCTCATTCCCATATTTGATTTTTTGATTTGAACAATTTTTGGTTCAACTTTGAGCCGTTCAAACAACCGGTCCCGCGATACTAACTTTTGAATGAACAGTCCGATTTGAACAAACTTTTTTTTGTTCGAAAGATCTTTTCAAGGATACTTCATTCCCGTATCTACATTTTCGATTTGAACAATTTTTCGTTCAACATTGAACCGTTCAAACAAGCTCTCACCCCTAATAACTTTTGAGTGAACCGTCCGATTTGAACAAACTTTTTTTTGTTCGAAAGATCTCGGCAAGGATACTTCATCCCCGTTTTTAAATTTCCGATTTGAACAATTTTTCGTTCAACATTGAACCGTTCAAACAAGCCCTCACACCTAATAACTTTTGAATGAACAGTCCGATTTAAACAAACTTTTTTTTGTTCAAAAGATCTCGGCAAGGATGCTTCATTACCGTATTTAAATTTTAAATTTGAACATTTTTTTCGTTCAACATTGAACCGTTCAAACAACCTTTCCCCACCTAATAACTTTTAAGAATTGAATAAACTTTTTTTTGTTCGAAAGATCTCGGAGAGGCTCATTCCCATATTTCACTTTTCAATTTGAACCATTTTTCGTTCAATGATGAACCGTTCAGAAAAAATTTTAACATGAGCTCCTACGGAGAAATTTAAATTGAATGTTGATTCTGAACTTCAAGGTGGATTTCCTTCAAACTAACTTTGTAAGAAAATGGTTTTGATAAATAATGTATTGTAAAGTACTTTTCTGAATAATCTTCGGTGAGGACTCTGATTCCGACTCCGACTCCGCAAACATGGCGGAAATGCAAGCTCAGAAAAAATGACTGACTGGGCAGACGATTTTTTGTTTATTTATTTATTTGTTTTGTTTAATTTATTATTATTATTTTTTTTTATCAGACGATTTTTTTTTGTCAACAAAAATTTTTCATTCACGAGAGCATTTTATTCCTTATTTATATTTAACAACTGGCAACGGATTAAAAATGAAATTCAAGACATTTTATTAACGAACGACTTTTTTTTCTTTCTTTGATAAAATGTGTTTTGAAGTTCTTTGTACTTTTATTTTATTTATTTATTTTTTTTCTTTTGAAAACGATTGTGGAATTTTTCTACGGAAGAACTATAACAGTTACATTCTTTAAAAGGTGCGACAAAACTTTATTGACTCGTTTATTTACTTTTTACGAGTTTATTTTATCTGATGAGAGGGGTATATTTTGCTTTCAGAAATCAGCTTTAAGTGCTATAAAGATATGTTTGACATAATTTTTAGTTTCAGATAATCAAGAGAATATTGATCAGATGCTAATGCCGATGTCGATGTACGGGAAAGTAGGCTCGTTTAGTTCTTGACAGAACTTCTTGTTACGAGCACCAATAAGGTCCGATTTAGCTCAACACACATGCTTTAAGGCCCCTGTTTATAGGGTAGACAGCCTTTCACAGCAAAACATATTTATACAAAGAAAGGACAGGAGAGAGAGAGAAAGTGCAGTCTCAGCCGGGATTTGAACTCTGAACCCTCCCATCCGTGTCATACTTCTTTTACCACTAGACAATGCGACCGGCAGATAGTCACGTAGAAATATGAAATTACAAGTAATGATTTTTTTTTCTTTTGACTTAAGTTATCATGTGGGCATATTAGCGCACGCGGTGAGATGTTTAGAGTAAGAATCTGAGAAACTGCCACGCCTAGCATTATGAGGTGATTCATGACATCTCGGATTTTCTCCCAAAAATTACCAAATGTTTATTTTCTTATTGAATGACCAAATCCAGAATGTTTTGTTCTAAAGTTGAGTTGCTTAGTTTTAATGGACCCCTAAAGGTGAAGGTGCGGCATCAAAAATTAAGCGAATTTTCAAGACATTGAAGTTGCTATGAGCCAAAACTCTTACCAGGAACTGTTTAACTCCAATTTTCTTTTTGTATACGGAATATAGAAGGTTGAAACTATACAAAATGAATGTTGAATTTGTGTTAATTTGTTGTGCTGTAAGGTCGAGCGAAGCCTTGCCTGGACACTCCTCTCCGCTTGTGTGCGTCACTGTCTATAAGATCTCGTAAGAAGAGAAACTGGATTTTATTGCCAAAGTATTAAATGTTTACATTTTTCCCTTTTTATCACAGGTGACCAACCAACGCAACCGCCAGCGGTACATATAGGGTCCGCGAAACTGATCTATGAGGCTCGTTGGTATGTACAACATGTACAATAGGGTGGGCCGAAAATGACTTTTTTTTTTCGATGATGAGATGTGCGGAAAAGGTGCCATTGGGGGCACAGAGCACTCACAAAAAAGTTGAAATTTTTTGCACAATTTCTTGATCTGCCGCAACTGCTTAGAAGTTTCGGAAAAATGTTAATTTTTGATGTTTTTCGTAAAATTTGTCAATTTTTTTTTTTTTTTTGAATATATTCAGTGATAGGTGTCATTTAAAAGGTACTATTAGGGGCACTAAGTTTACATAAAAAATTTGAATTATTTTGCTTCATTTCTTGATAAGCCATAAACGCTTGGGGGTTTCAGAAAAATGCTAAAAATTGGATATTACAGCAAAACTTGTGATTTTTTAAAAAAATTATTTTCAGTTAAGGGGAGAGTAAAAAAGGCCCACTATTATCATTAAATTAACATTAAAATTGAATTGTAAATTATATTTATTTAATTTGTCGCAAATACGGGGAAAATTCGGAAAAAATGTTTTTTTTTTTTAATGATCTAATGTATTTATTATTTTTAAAGCTTTATAAAAATTCCGTCCAAGTGTTGAGGGACAATTTAGGAGTCTGAAATGAGAAGTAGTTGATCAAAAAATCTGCATTTTTTCAAATCCGTTAGAGTTACAAATTAGTTATTTATTACTATTGAATTCAAAATATGAAATGTGTTAACTGAAAGTGCTTCACAGTTCTCAGCTTGTTACGCATCCAGATATCTTGCAAAATAATCCAGAACTCACCGCGAGAAGGTGGCTGCACGAGTTCCACCAGCACTCCACTTAAAAGATATTACATTCACATTGTTTTGCATTCTTCAGGCAACAAAATCCTTCTTCGAATTAAACGTTGACATTTTTATCCTGGATTGTATCCTTGCTCTGACGAAGGCATCTCTGCCCTCATGGCCACATACGTGGATTGCCGCTTCTGCCACTACTTTGTTTTTTCCACAGCTTGCGTGAGACTTGGAAAGCGGACTGAAGCTTCATCTAATCCAAGACTATTTCTATGTTTCTCTCAATCTCTTCAAATGAAAGAAGCTTTGTAATTGGAGGTTCACTAAGATCTGTTGAGAGCCAGTCGGGGCAGTCGTGATACTCAGTAACCATGAAGTTCAGTTTTGGAGCTTTAAACTGTCTCAGTCTCTTGATTTCTTTCTTCTTTGAAAGGCGAAATTGTTCAATCCTTTTCCATGCCAATGTTCTGATTTCTTTGTTTTCGTCTGTGGCCATTGCTAAAAGTATATTCTCTGGATGGCTATAGTATGCATTTCTTTAAACCATCGAATGCACTATCGTCTTTAAGTCATCAGGAAGGAAGTTTGAGAGTAGAACTATTTTCCACAAATGTCTTGGTCCATCTGCGCACCCTGGTAGCTTCCTCACTGAGAACCATACTGGCGCATAAACTCGTTCTACGTAATTCTATTCTCAAACTTCCTCTCTGATGACTTGGAACCACCTGGAAACTGGAGTTTCGTCCCTATAATGGACTCATCAATTTGGAATAGACAATAACCGAGCAGAACAGTAAGGCTATAAAGTTATATTTCAGATTTGACGTTCCATTGCAGTAATAATGCCACTGTAACTTAAACAAATTTACAAGTAATAAAACTGCGTGATTTTAGAAGCATTGGCATGTTCTCCGAATTCTCGTCGCATTAATGTTTTCTTAAAAGTATGATATTTTAAATATTATCAAAAAAAAAAAAAAAACAATGGAAGAAGACAGCTATTTGCCGGGGAGGAGGGAGGGCGTAGTATTTTATCGATCGAATTTTAAACTCACTAAATTACTTGATTTACACTCCATGGAGCTCCATTGATTTTTCAACAGCGTGTTTGTGGTTTTAATCACAAAGATGTAATAAATCTGAAAAAAAAAACCAATTCAGCACCAAAAATGTTCAAAAGGTGGCACGGTTATCGCGTCAGCCAAATTTTTCTTCTTCTTTCATAGCTTTCCTCTCGATAACACTAGTGAGAGCAGGAGCTAGCTGAGCAAACTAAAACAAAGATTGACAGTTGTATAGTTTGATTAAAAGACATTTTTTTTAGTATCCAGACATCAGTACGAACGTTTTAGAATCTAGACATCTCGTAACATGACTTATTCGACTACAGCGCTAGCTTCAGATTGTACGTTCCACTGCAGTAGCAGTATCCTTGTAACAAAAACAAATTTACAGCAAGCAACAGAATCGTTTTTTTTTACAGCAGCATCAGAGTTTTCTCCTATTTCTCGTTGCATGAATCTATGTTTAAAAGTATGATTTGAAAAATATTTTTAACAGAAAAAATCCACCTCTTAAACACATTGAGAATTTAAATAAATAAAGAAAAACTCACCAGAAGCTTTACCTATTTTTTTAGAAAATAATTCTCCATGTTTAAAAATTATCTGTAATGCTTTTAGTTTTCTAATTTAAACGATTTCTTTAGCAAAACTGATCATTACAACGAAATTAACATGTCCCTCAATTTCCCAGAATAAAATGAATCATTTAGTTATTTATCGTTCGTCTAATCTAACAGCATTTATAGCTTATCAAATAAAACGGTCAAAACCCGGAAAAAGACCAAATTTGCGGTTAATTAAAGCTAAAGAAGTGAAGAAATATACTCCGAATTATTTTAAAACGCTTAGCATCTTTCCGAGCTACGGCAACATCAATGAAATACCATTTCGCCCTCATTTGTTCATATTACCCTGATGGTTGGGGATCCAGTTGGCTCCTCCCACTGAGAGCATCCAGTCCTGTTTGGTCCACTTGATGACGTCAGGCAAAGGATCCTCCCCCACATGGAGAGATCTTCTGTATGGCGGAAAATTGTCTCACAATTGAAAACACTATTTGAGCATAGCAGCGGTTTGTGCAATATTCTCTTTTTTCCCGGTTTCATTGACACATTTGTCTTAGTCACAGAAAGAAGTTTTGCTTTTAATGAGATAATTTACAGTGATAGTTCAATTATTTTGGAAAAAACTAAAAGTTTGAACATTGAAGATGAAATTAAACTGAGGCAAAAGGTAAATATTTTGATATTTTCTGTTTGTAAGAAAATCTAAGACAATAGATTAATCATGCAATTTAAATTTAAACCTTAAGCCTTTGAATATCTCTAAAATATATGTTCAAAGTTTTAATACCGTAGATAAAATATTTATTTAGAAGATGTCTGTTTGGTAAATCATTTTAGGTAATTTTTTTTGGGAAAATTAATAATGGTAGTTCAATAGCTTTCAAAAAGCTTAAAAACCTAAACATCAAGATCAAATTAAAACTGATTTAAGTGGTAAATGTTGAGTATTTTCTATCTAAAAAAGCCCACTATAGAAAATCCACCAGGCAATTTAAAGTTAAATTCACAATCCTTCACCAGTTCCAGCGTCAAAAATGTGTTAAAAATTTAAACACCGTTCATAACATGTAATTCAATTAAATGATACGTTTTTTAAAACAAATTTTAAACTAAAATATGCCAGATTAAAAAAACTAAATGCTTGTCACGTGTGTTTTTATTTTATGTTTTATGTAAGAAAAGTCTAAATGTTTATAAAATAATAAAGTTTTAACTTAGCTAATAGTTAGACTTATAGTTAAAGTAGGAGAAGGTAAGTTAAAAAATAAAATTTCAACAAAAATGGCACACAAAAAACGTAATTGAGCTTAATTTACCTTTTTTTCTGCCTAAGGAATAATCTTTTTCAAACTTTTTTTGGTGGATAAAGAGAAAGAACAAGACAACTCCTCTCTCTCTCTTTTTTTAAGAAAAGTTTTTAATTTCTTGCGTTGTTCAGCTAGAAAAAGTAAAAAATATTCAACGTTTATTTCTAGTTGCATAAAATGTAGCAATTGTTTCTTCAATCACAGCAGTTATACTTAATGATTAAGGAAAAAAAAAAAAAAAAAGAGATTTTAGAATTGTTTGTAAGAGAAAAATAGTCTTTTAGTTTGCTGATAATCCGCTTGATAAAAGCCAAGTAAACGTTTTCTTTTTAGCATTGACTGCATAGCCAAGCGTTTACTTCTGATACTCTCGAGACATAGATAATGACCTCATCGTTTTGTATTTTGATCATTGACTTTTCAGCATATGATGCCAGTAATTTTTAATGGAGACAAAATAAGCTTCATATCAAGACTGTTCTTTATCTTGTGGTAAATACTTTCCTTTTTAAATTACAGATACTTAAGAGTGATATAGATGTATTAAGTAAATATCAACTTTCAGAAAACGTTTTTGCGAATTTGGAAGCTATATTATTATTATTATTATTATTATTATTATTATTATTATTATTATTATTATTATTATTATTATTATTATTATTATTATTATTATTATTATTATTATTATTATTATTATTATTATTATTTTTATTATTATTATTATTTTTATTTTTATCATTTTTATTATTTTTATTATTATTTTTATTATTATTATTATTATTATTATTATTATTATTATTATTATTATTATTATTATTATTATTGTTATTATTATTATTATTATTATTATTATTATTCTTATTATTATTATTATTATTATTATTATTATTATTATTATTATTATTATTATTATTATTATTATTATTATTATTATTATTATTTTTCAAAGATTTATTTGAAGAGAACTTTTGCCACCTTGATAAATTATTAATTTAAGAAATAAAGTAAAATTACTAATTTAATCAAATTTATGCAAATTTTAAACGAAAATTAATTTTTCTATTCGAAATCCATTTTTCGAAGCAGCTTCATATGTTTCACACTGACTTGAAGCTTCACAGCAGCGATAATCTTTCAGCAAAAAGGTGCTATTTACAGCAAAAGATCGTGGTAAAAAGAAATTCCTCGTTAAACTCTTACTTTAAAATATCAAGTTTGATTAAAAAACGAATTTTACCAAATATATGAGTATTTTCAGTGAACATATATTTTTCTAATCTGTGAATTTTTCTCATTAAAGTCTATTTTTCTAAGCAGCCTCATCTCTCTAACACAGATATAAATCTCCACTGCAATTATAAACCTCTCTCTCTCTCTCTAAAAAAAATAAATAATATTTGCAGTAAAAGTATTGCACTAAAAGTACAGAGCTTGCTTTCGGCGGAGCAACTAAGAAATCTCTTCACAAATTAGTTATTTAAAAATTCTGAAAAAATTACTAAACTTTTATAAATTGCAGAAATTGAGGAGAGATGTGAAAATATTAAGTTAATCTCACCTTAAGAGAGCGTTTTTACAAATTTGAAAGATTTCTTTTTCTTATCTTGTTTTTATAATTTTATTTTAAGAACACTTTTACCTCCTTGATGAATAATTATCTCGAGAAGTGAAGTAAAATATCTAATTTTGTCAAATGTATGCATATTTTCCACGAAAATAAATTTTTGTGTTTAAAATCTGTTTCCGGGCAGCCTCCTGCCGGGCAGTACTGTCATGAGGCTTCACTGCAGCGATAATCTTTCGACAAAAAAGTCCTATTTACAGTAAAGGAATTTCGCTAAAAATACCGAATTAAATATACTTTTTAAGGCAGAGGTTCCCATAGTCCAAGCTTCCACTAACCCCCTATGAAAATTACGAACTTTACGGACCACCCTTCCCCCACGCGTGCAAGAAAAATTGATTTCATACATTTACTTGTTTTGCTAATATGTTGTGACGGTTTTTTTCTTTGAAATTTCTCTCTCTCTATACATATGTGTATTTGTGTATGTATCAGGGTTTCCAGATTTAAGAACTGTAAATACGGGACAGGCTTCTGAAGGGGGGGGGGGTGATATGAAGTCTGAAAGTTGAATTTTTACAACCCTGACTTTAAAAATCAAACGTTTCTCACAAATATACAGGAAGAAAAAAAAATACGCAATGAGTATATGAATAAAAACTAGTTTTTACCGTTGCATAGTTATTTTTCTTAATGAATATTAGTATGAAGAATTTTAACACTAAATATTGTGAAAGTTTATGTTTGCTTGCAATTAACTCCCTTTCCCTGACCTATCATTTCGAATTGTTCCGAGGGACAAATGGTACATATTCAATGTAAATTATCCCAAATAACAGCGAAAACCACATTCACTAATATGAAAATACATTAATTTCCCCAAACCAAGGGGGCATCGGACCCCCCCCCCCCTTAGTCCCCCAAATGACGAGCCTGTTCTGGCGAGGAAGATTTTATAGTCCTTTCTGTTGATGACTAATGTTTAGTATTTACTTTATCAAACTGCCAGACGTACCAATTTGAAAATTTGAAACCGTGCAAAATAATTTTAACAACACAAAAATTTTGATTGCCATTGAGCAGGCATAGAATTAATTAAGAAATTAACCTAAAACAAACAAAAAGACAATATTCAATATGGTTAGGAAAAAACCTGTAGTTTTTTGAAGATTATAACATAAAAACAATTCTGACATAATGTCGGCAAATTCTTTTTATTTATTTATTTTTAAATCATATCTTCTGCTTGGTTTTACTGCTGAAATAATTTTTTCAACGTTTGTCTTTAGGTTTGTCATAAAACTCATTGCAACTTATATTGGTGTCATTCATTGTAAAATCTATCTTCATACTTTTAAAATGCGCATTTGTTTGATGGAATCACATTTAGTTACATCTTTTAGTTTAAGAGCGAAGCAAAGCACATTTCAAAAGATAAATGTCCAGTGTCTAATAGTAGCTGAATACTTACATTTCTTTAGTAAGGAAATATTTGATAATGGCTTTATATAATAAGGCACAATAAAATCATTTACAAGGAGCTGCTCTACTTTTACGATGAACCGCACCTTTGTTGAATGGATTGTCACAATGATTTCTGCTCTAATTGAACATAAGATGAACATTACACTTCAGAACAGAAAAACATGATTTAATCAATTTTCTAATCACTCTATTTCACATCTATTGTTTTACTTTATTTTTTTCTCAAAATAATGTCTCGTTTTGTAAAAGTTGCTCCTCGCTGGAATACGGAACTTAAGCCATTTCGTATCGAAGTTATCCAGGACGCGGGATATTTTTTCAGAAAACGGGACAGTCCCTTGAAATCCGGGACGTCTGGCAACCAGGCCCGTCATTTAGATGGGGGGCAGGAAGGTCAATTGCTCCCCCTGACTTTGAGAAATCAATGTATTTACATATAAGTGGGCTTTTTTTTCGTTGCTTTCTGGTGAAATTGTATTGTGTTTTTACCCTTTGCCCCCCCCCCTCCCGTAAAAACTTGAAATGACGTCCCCGCTGGCAACCCTGATACCGTAGTCGGGTTACTTGGACCCACAAGGAGGTTACTTGAGCCCACAGTAAAATGATAAAATCTGGGTTTGGTACTAGCATTAGAGACTGCAGAATGCGTCTACCTAGATGAGAAACAAGGAACTACGTGCAAGTCTTCAACTAATAAGTACCAAACCTAGATTTTATCATTTTACTGTAATGGGCTCAAGTAACCCCTTAGGGTCCAAGTAACCCGACTTTACGGTATATATATTGAGCTTTTATCTAGTTTTTCTTTCTTAGCATCATTATTTTGAGCCATAGAAGTAAAATCTATTCGAAACTGAATTAGGTGTCAAATATGTGTGAAAATCGAGGGTTCTGGCGGGGTTGTTGCGCCCTGCTTGTACGTAAACACGAATTTTTTTTATTCCTTATACATGATCTTCCGTTTTGAACAAAAATATTGCTAGTCGTCCTTCAATTTCAACTATTCTTTACGTTTTATCAGTATAGCACCGCGGACCCCCTGGAGTGAGTTCGCAGACGCGCAGGGGTCACACTTTGGAAACTCTGCAAGGGACAGCTAAGAAATTCCTCACTAAATTGTTATTTCGAAAATTTTAATAGAAATTCCAATGTAATATATGTACATTTTCATTATTTTTTTTCTTCTACTGCATAGATTTTTCTTGTTAACATCTTTTTTCCCAAACAGAATCATGTCTTTCACCCTGACATTGGGTTTCACTGCAGCAAAGATATTTCATTAAGAAAGTACAATTTACAGTAAACTTTTTGAGCTGAAAGCACACAGCTCGATTTACTTTCTGTGAAATAACTATGAAATACTACTTCATTAAAAAAAAATATATATATGCGTTTTTCTTGCAAAAAATTTTAAAATTGCTAGCCATGCAGTTAAAAAAATAATGTTCTCGCTTGTTTTCAAAGCATTTTTCTCTCCTTAAAATTTAAATACGAGCATCTTTTCCTCACAGCAAAGAAGTCATTACAAATCATAGAATATATACAAACAGAAAAATCGCTCCTTTCCTATGTACTAGTAAAATTGACACTCTTAATGCTAATGTTTAGTTACTTCAGTAATTAAATTTTATTGGCTTTTGGTTTTATTGGTAACTTTTGAATCAAAACTATTTATAACAAACGGGACTCATATAAGCGTCCGCCACTGTGCTCATAAAACTATTTAAATTAAAAAAAAATATCGCGATTCATACTTTTTGATTCAATACAATAAGAGATGGAGGGAGGGGGGA
>JAXGGA010020862.1:0-17541 GCA_038373865.1 Uloborus plumipes | reverse complement strand
ATTTACAGATGAAGCCACATTTTCACGCGAGGGTGTCTTTAATGCGCACAATTCCCATGTGTGGGCAACCGATAATCCACATGCAACGCGTCCACATGCGTTTCAACAACGTTTCTGTATTAATGTGTGGGCTGGTATTGTGCACGACTTTTTGATTGGCCCATACTTGCTACCCACGCGACTAAGTGGCGAAAGCTATCTTATTTTTCTGAAGGAAGTGTTACCACAACTGCTGCATGATGTTCCGATCGCCATTCGTAACCGCATGTGGTTTCAGCACGATGGGGCGCCAGCACACTTCAGCATTAATGTTCGGAATTATCTGAATACCACGTTTGGTGCTCAATGGATTGGGCGTGGTGGACCAGTCCCTTGGCCGCCCCGATCTCCCGATTTATCGAGCCTCGATTACTTTTTCTGGGGACATTTAAAGAATCTTGTTTATGAGACTCCAGTTGACTCAGATGAGGATCTCGTCGCTCGCATATCTGTAGCTGCTGCAAGTGTGCGTGAAATGCCAGGCATCTTTGAACGTGTACGCCAATCGCTCCACCGACGCTGTCAAGCATGTATCGCTACTGGTGGACGCAATTTTGAACACTTAATGTAAATATGACAATTGTCAACAACGCTTTGAATAAAATCTTTGTTTTTCCTTTCGGCTGTCATTTCCCCTGTTTACGCCTCACCACGTCACTTGCGACTATACATTCCTATACAAAAAGTCATTGTTACAATGCCCTTGACCTACCCTAAAAGTTTGTACCATGAGTTTAGGACCACCCTGTATATAAATAAATTCTTTATCTAATTAGTTTAATAACTAGTATTAATAATGTGCTTACAAAATGTATGCATTTTCATCAATCATTTGAGTGACCAATAATTGCCTCGTAAGTGGCCAGGAATTACCCCATCTCTGGGGTAATTCCTGGTCACTAATTAACGACAATTACTCAAGTTCATTATGTATTGTTGATAGCATGAATATTTTATTCGATGGACATCCCAATGTGCTTCCTCCATACCAAAATTTGTAACTCTAACTTAGATAGATTTTGTGATAATTGGATGTTAATGTTTTTTGACCAGGAATTACCCCAGGTGACCCTATAGTTTGGATTACTTTTCAGATTTAAAATTTACGTAGTTGATTGCAAAATGAAACATTGTCAAGCCCTATAGCATCATTTTTTTCCAAATGAGATAACTTCCGAGAAAATACTATGTGTATTACATAAAATTTTATCTGTATCCTAAGATTTTTTAATTTGATTGTATAGTTTAAGTAGTACCTTTATATACACTTACAAATTAAAGTTTTATGTCTTCTAATTTTCCTAATTAACTGAATAATACGATGTTTTAAATAAAATAATAAAGTATGTTAAAACTACTTAAATTCGCAATTCACTGCACTGATGTTCGAAAGAAGGTTCTTCAAACCACGTTTCCTCTCGTCAATGTCAAACAGTAACACGCAGGGCCGGATTAAAGTCTATTTACGCCCTAGTCCAAACTTAGAAACTACGCCCCACCTCACACATCCGAACCCTATCAAAATCGAATCTCCCCCTCCCCGCCCCATTTGATGAACTGATTTATGATTTTGTTTTTTTCTTTCTTTCCAATTTTGTGCCATTCATCGGAAAGTAATGGGATAACTCGCAGCAGGCCAATTCAACGCGCAATTTTAAAGATTATTGATTTTTTTAATTTATTGATAAAAATGATTTTTTTTAAGCAAAATTGTAAGTGTTTTGTTCAAGGCAAAATATACGTTGTCGAAACGATCTTTTCTCCTGGATTATTGTAATTTTTAAGCTGAATTTAATGGTATAATAATCCAGTTGAAAAGCCCGATATCACAACTTATATTTTTCTTTGAATGAAACAAAATACATACTGTTTTGCCCTAAAAATGTCAGTCGCTTACCTCTGCACCCCCCCTCCAGGGTAAGTTTTCGAAATTGAAGTCCTACATAAGCAAGTGTGAGTCGGCTTTGATGATGTTTGATAAAGGAATGAGTTTGAAGACTCCTCCTCACCCTTTCGAAACTTAAAATTTTGACGAACTTTAACGATGGTTTGAAAAGGCGGAAATCGGGAGAGCTCTCCCGAGATCCTAAAATACAATTTTAGACGATTGGGTTCAGTAATTCGCTTCGGTAAAGGTGTCGGAATTGAAGTAATGAAAACAATTAGACTATTTGAATAGTGTTAGATGAGGACTGAATGCCAAAAACGGGGGGCTCTTTGGGAATATTTATTAAAATTGGGACCCAAAACACGAGATTTTAGACAATTTTTAATCAGGTGCGAGAGGCCTGAGGTCAGGGTCACTTCCCGAAAAAGTTTTCGATCTTACGGTCTGAAAACGAAATTTTAGATGATCTGTTATGGTGTGGAGGTGGGGGCGCTTGAGAGCTTTCCATAGAGAAAACATTTCGAAATATGCATTTGTAAAAATTCTAATGCATCTATAACAGTGCTGGGTGAAGAGATGGGAGTTGGGAACTCTTCTCTTATTAAAATTTTTTGAAATTTTAGGAGGGTTTCAAATGTTGGGAGGGGTCGGGGTGAGGACCCTCCTTGAGAAATCTGTTGAAATCAGATAAATGAAATTGTCGAAAATCTTCGGTGAAGGGAAAAAAAGTGGTTTCTGGACTCTCCTCAGAAAATTTTCGACATTTAAGTCCTAAATGCGAGGTTGAAGATCACTTTTGATGTTATGGGAAAGGATGAGGCTCGTTGAGTCTCACTCGGGAACTTTTTAAAATGGACGTTTCATAAAAAGCAAGATTAGATAATGTTTGAAGGTGGAAATTGAAGCGGATTCAGGGGATCTCCCATGGAATGTTTCTGAAATTAAAATTATTAAAACACAATTTTAGTCTGCTTTTGTGACGTGAATTTCATAGATTAGGCTCGGAAACGCTCCCTTCTCTTATTTCACTACGTCGCTAAACTTTTATTTATTCTTGAAAATATGTTGTAAAACATCTTGTCTCACGCTTTCTTTTTCAAAAAAGTTTTTTTTTTTATTTTTACGTAATGAAATTGCAAAACAAACGTCTGTGGTCTCAGAAAAAAAGAATAATAATGTTTTGGGCTGAGGAGATAATTAGCAATGATAGATTAAAGTAATTTTGATTTTTATTTTATTTAAATTAAAAAAGCCTGGCTCTTGAATTTCTTGATACACTTTTGTTTTTTTTTCATTTTCTGTATTATAAAGATTAGAATGTTGATGCTCCTTTCCTTACAATTGTTTTATCACTCTCTTTAATTGTTCTTTTATTTAAAACATATTTCAAGGCATGTCCTTATTTTTGTCTACTTTGTTTTGACCTTCATTAAAATATTTTGAAAAATGATGTGTTGAAAGTGAACCCCAATAACTGATATAATTATAAATAAAATATATAAAATTGTGCATTAGAAATTATTTATTAGGAATTTGTTATACGATGCATGTGTCTGTTGAGAACTAAAGCAGTCTATGGTAAATATTTTGAGTACAAAATAAGTAATATTTGTAGTAGAGGAGCTCGGACGTGAGGTCATTGCTAACTCTCCAAAATTTTCTTATTCGGCAAATGATGTGTCAGTTTGGCAAATTCGGAAGCAAATTGTGTAGGCTCGTATTTTGTCATTCGGCAAAATTTGAAGTTTCATTCGGTAAATTGATTAATATGCCCCACTTCCAAAAATTTAAACTTCGTACGCCCCTGTGGGTTGACTGTCTTAAATAAATATAAATTAATAAATTATTAATTGCAAAACAAACTTACTGACATGATTTAAAGACATCAAGAGAAAAATTATTTCATAAATAAGTTTTATAATAGACCATTTTCTATACTAAGGCTGTTACTAATTTTCCTGTGTGCTATATTTTCAAGAAATGATTGCTCAAATCGAAGGTATTGAAAAGTATTTGCCTTGACCAGAATTATTTCGACTCGAGCTTTACGCCCCCTACCTTTCAATTTTTTTCTCCTGCTCTGGGGGCAGGTTGCAATCCATTCTAATTGACCATTTTTTTCATATACTAGCTTGCCGCGTTTTTTTTTTCTTTCTTTCTTCCTTTCTTTTTTGTTTATTTATTTACTAGCGGTACCCGCACGGCTTTGCCCGTGGTATAAAATTAAAAGTTCATTTGTAAAATAATTGATATAGCGGAAAAAATGCTCTATTTTAGTTGCAATTCAACTATAATTCCTTCAAAGTATGATAGAAAAATCTGGTATGGATCCCACGCTACTTAATTTTACGTGTAAATTTCTTAATAGATGCCTTAAGTGCTAAAATAGTGCTTGGAGTGAGCAAGATAACAGTTTAAACATTTATATCCCTAGTTTGCCACCAAACAATGCAAAAAAATGTTTTACAATGATTAATCTCCTAAATATCGCCGATTTTAACATCATTCAGTGGATTTTTAGAAAAATATCGCCAACAGCGCCAAATTGAGTCCAAATAAAAAAAAAAGAAAACAATTTTTTCGACAACTTGGCGATATGTCGCCAAATTGGCGGCAAATACTTGACGACCAAAAGCTTGGTGATATATTGCCAAGTGGTCGCGCCAATTCATATCACTTTTGTCAGCATTGAAATGAACACTGATTTACTCCATAAAAGGGGTAAAACACCCTTTTGGAACATTCGAATGCAACTCTAAGGGGAGATGCACAAAAATAAGCCAAAAAAGAAAATAAGAACAATTTTGTTGCTCACAGAAACCAACAGAAATCTTACCAAAGTTAAAAGAAGAAGAAAGTTTTATTTCCTAGCTTTAAAAACAAAACAATACATTTTCCGAAATGAAACACTTTAAAAAGAACGATGCAACAACGCAATTGATACGATATTTGGTTAATCTGTGCTTTAGGTACCCTTTTCTCGCTAAATGGGCGATAGGCGCGCCAAGCGTGGTAACCCTGGCTATTTTGCATAGTTTCTCTCTGAGCTTTCAATTCCGCGAGACACGCAAAAACGCACCAGTTGGTGACATTTCGAAAACGTGCCAAGTAAGGTCCCAAAGCATTTTCACCGGGAAAAAGACAGGGTTGCCAGAGAACTGAAACAAAAAAAATACTACGCCTCCTCTAAAAAAAATATTACAAAATACTACTGTTTCCAAGCGTTGCCAAAATCAATGTTGCTGAAATGCAAAATCTGTGAAAATGAAAAAAAAAAAAAATCCGCCGAATCTTTTAATTAAGTCATTAGTATATTGGAAACAGGGTTGCCAGAAAAATACTACGCTCCTTATTTGGGCCGAAAAAATACTACGTCTGGCAACGCTCGAAAAATAACGAAACAAAAATAAGTATGAACACGTATCCATGGTAACAACATGAAAAGTTGATTTCCGTTGATAAAATAATTCATTTCATCTGTCTTTTCAAACAAATTTTATTCTCGAGCAAAACCATTTTAGAATCGTATGGCTTGCTTTACTGAAGGTAAGCCTTGAATTTCGGGATTCTAAAAAAATTGTTACAGCTCTCCTGATGATCGTAGAAACTTCGAAAAAACTTCATTTTATGCAGAAAATTTCAAGCTTTCGAATGACATAAGACTTGAAAATGTGTGTGAAATATTTCTTCCCTATTTTATCGAATTTCCGCTAAGAACTCGAATAGAAAAAGAACGAAATGGAATTTTCGAAAAATCGCTTCGAGGTGCAAAACTACATGCTACAAACTAATTTTGTACCAAGTGGCATGAAAATCGACCGAACGGTTTTGGCGCTACGCGCATGACAGACAGACAGACAGACAGAAGGAAAGACAAACCTTCAGCTTTATTATTAGTAGAGATTTTATCAACGAACTATGAATATTTTTTTTCCTCCTCAATATGCGACCATTCCAGCTTGCGCCCCTAGGCCAGGGCCTAGGATGGCCTAATGGGTAATCCGGGCCTGGTAACACGCCACCTATTCAAGTTGTGGATAGCCTGCTTTATCTCCAATTAATACGCTAGAGTGGCTGAGGGGGAAGCGAAATATACCGCCACGAGTATACTCGTGTCTTGCCGTTTTCAGTACGAAAAAGTTTTCGAATATATTCGAGGTCTGCCGCTTTTAATATAAAAATAATTTCGAGTATACACGAGCTTGCCGCCAAGAGGGTTAAGCTATTAATGGCAATTAGAAAAAGTTTTACGCTTAACACACTTTCCTGGGGTAAAATTTCCTCTTGTATGAAGGTATCCGACAAGACAAACTTGACACGTACACGAAACGATCTATGTTTAAGGAAATTGGAGATGAAAATAGGTAGGTTACCTCGCAACCCATACTCATGTAGGGTTTTGAGGATGCCATATCTCCAAGTATGGTTATATGCCTTTTCCATGTCAAAGAATACGCTCACGAGATGTTTTCTTTTCAGAAAAGCTTCTCTTATTGATGTTTCAAGAAGCAATAGGTTGTCAATTGTGCATCTGCCGCGCCTAAATCCATTTTGATTTTAAGATAGCAGATTGTTCAACTCCAGAATGAACATCAATCTGGCGTTGACCATCCGCTCCATCAATTTGCAGAAACAACTGGTAAGGGCTATGGGTCTCTAGCTCTCGGGTTGATTAGGGGGTTTATTGGGTTTTAGAATAGGAACTATTGTTGCTTGTGTCCATAATTTCGGAAAATATTGTTCAGACCATATCCTGTTGAAAAGATTTAGTATATTTTCTAGTGATGATTTGTTTAAATGTTTCAACATGCTATTGTGAATTTCATCTAGTCCTGGTGATGTGTTATTAGTTTTTTGTAAAGAACTTCTCAGTTCTTGTTTTGTAAAATTTGAGTTATAAATTTCGAACATGTTTGATTGAAAATTTAGCGTTTTTTGCTCTTTAAGTGATTTTAGAGCTAGAAATTTCGAACTATAATTACCAGCCCAGGAGATATCTGCCAAATGAGTCCCCAAGCAGTCGGTCACTTCTTTGTGCTTTGAGATGGTTTGCCCAGTTTTTACTAGTATTGGAGCACAAGATGTTTTGTAGTTTCCAGCGGTTTTTTAAATTTTAGCCCACACGATCTTGGATGGGGTGGACGTGGTAATTATGCTGATATCGATGTCAATATCGTTCACCAGTTCTGGTGTTACATCTGCCAATTGGGTGAAATCTGCCCAATCAGCACGGTCAAGTCGAAATCGCACCGGTTGCTGCTGATAGCTGCAGCTTCCAGTGAAGGTTAGCTTCAGTAGAAAGTGGCCACTTGAGTAGAGACCATTTCCAACCTGAAAATCCCAAAGTGACAGAAGTATACCGTCTGTTGGGGTAAGATTGGCCCTATGAGGAAAATTGCCCCAAGTTATGGGCCCAAAGTTAGAAAAAGTTTTGTTGTCCTGTATTGTAATCATAATGATGAGTTATCGGCCTAGACAATGCCTTGCTGAATAGGTAGCACCACTGGCTTGACTGTTCATGAAGTGGAGGTTATTTTTATATTTTCATTTCTATATATTTTATCTAGTGCTGCTCCATCTTCACTTTGAGAAAGTGGTAAAATTTGTTGTCTCTCAATTTTTACTTGTGAACGCTAATTCTTGAAGAGCTACTTGTAGGTAAGTGAATAACGATATCATATATTCAATTGCTTCAAGTATTTTTGGTGGAATAATACTGTTACCTTTGTTATTTACAAAATAATTCGATTTTATTATTTCATGACAACTTCGGCCCAGAGTTGGGGGGCCAAAGTTACCCCAAGGTACATTATTTTCGATATAAAACTTGATTGGTACCTATTTTATAAGCAAATTTTTTAACAAAACCACTTAAAATATTTTTTATTATTATTATAAGCATTAGTTTTTGGATTTTTTTGGAGGAAAAATGCCGAGAAATCGGATAAAACCTCTTGGTACAAGAAATTATTCCAATTACAAACCAGAAGTGTTAGAGGAGTGTTTAGAGGCTATTAAGTCTGATGCCTTAACCCAAAGAGCTGCAGAAAAAATGTATAATATAACTAGGTCTACAATAAAAAACAAACTTAAAGGGATTCATTAAAAAAATGCAGGACGTGCAAGAATCTTTAGTGATGAAGAGGAGCATGTTTTCGAACAACATTTAATAAAAATGGCAGACTATGGGTTCCCTGTAATAGAATTGGACTTATATTTTTATACAATACAATATTTTTCTCTAAAATGAAGTTTGATTCATTTATTCCTATTCCTCCCTATTTCATGGATGTTTTTGAATTAAAAGCAGGCAAAACAACAAACTAATATGTCTGGTGGTAATTTTATCTTGTCTAACTTTAGCCCAACCTATACTAATCACAGGTTTTATATGGTTTAAAAGTATGGGACAAAGTTTCCCCAATTCAAGGCAACTTTGACCCAAACATAAAAAAAATGCAGTATAATATTGCAAAATGATTGAGAGGTCTCAATATGGTTTTAATTTAATGATACAAGGTTTGTTTACTCAGTAAGATGTATTGAAAATTAATATAATCAATGTCCAAAGACATATCGCTGATAAAACTATTACAAATCTTTAGATTTGGGCCAATCTTACCCCACCTGACGGTAGGTGAGCATATTGCAAGATCGATGGCGTGATAAGTCTGCGTTGGAAGATGGAAATAAGTGTTGTCACCATTGTTGAAAACGCATAGATCATTGTCGTTAATAATATTTTCTATGATCAATCCTCTACTGTTGGAATCTGGACTCCCCCAGAGAGGATTGTGGCCATTGAAGTCCCCCAAGATGATGAATGGTGTCGAAGTTGATCAATCAATGTCTGCAATTCCACACTTCTTAAGTTATAAGAAGGTGGAATGTACACTGAACACACTGTGACTAACGAGTGGAGGTGTACACGTGCGGCTACTGCCTGAAGGGACGTGTTGAGATTGAGTTGGCTAGCTGCATGATCATTAGAGATCAGCATTGGCACTCCTCCACAACGACGGTCACCTGTCAAACAGTCCTCACGGTATATATCAAAACCTTTTAGTCCCGGTCTGTCACTAGGTGACAGGAATGTTTCTTGCAGACAGAATATGGCCGGTTGGTGATACTCGACAACATCTTTGACGTCCGTGACATTATGTGAGTAACTCTGACAATTCCAAGAAAGAATATTCAGGGCCATGAAGAAGAAAGAAACAGAAAAACGGCCAAAACGAAGAAGAGTTCCTCAAGAGAGAGGCTCCGTCCACCCTTCATCGTCGGATGGAGGAGTTTCCTCGAACTCAACATCCTCAACTTCCTTATCAGAGGTAAGAGGAGGAGATTTAGTAAGTTTGAATTTCTTGCTTGGGAGCAAGTAATCCTCTTTTTTAAAAGTATGATATTGAGGGGGCCTCTGTTTAGAGGTGACCCCAACTTTAGAACGAGGTTGAATAACTTTATTTTTTCCAAGAGATTTTTTTGAATTTTGCGCATTTTGTACGTTTGTATTGATAGAATTAGTAGATTTAACATTTTCCTTTTGTGCTGATGGGTTTTTTTTTTCGTTTAGTTTCTTCGGTGAAGAGTTTGAACTATTTAGATGCTTATTTTGATTTTGTTTCTTCGGTGAAGAGTTTGAGCTATTAGAATTTCTATTTTGTGAGTTGGGTGTGTTAGACTTGTTATTAGTTTGCGTTTCATGATCTGTTTGTGTGCTAGAGGACTTCTTCTGTTTATAACAGAAGTTCTTTTCCTTTGACATACTTTACTCTGTCCGAAGTAAATCTTGCAGTTAAACTACTTCCCAAAAAGAAGGCCCCTGGTATCGACGGACTTGATGCTGTTATTTGGACCCTTGTTCACCAAGTTTTTCCTCATTTCTTGTATAATATATTTAACACTTGTCTTGATTTAGGTTATTTTCCTGCTTCGTTTAAAGAAGGTGTTCTACTTTTATTTTTAAAGACTGGCAAAGATCCGCGCCATTTTACGTCATACAGACCTATCATATTACTACCTATTATTTCAAAGATCCTTGAAAAAATTATGCTTTTTAGACTGCAGAGTCACATGGCCATTAACGGCCTTCATCATCCTCTTCAGTTTGGTTTCACACCTCGTCGTTCAACAGATCATGCCCTCTCTCACTTTTATAATAACATTCAACAAGGCATTCAATCCAACACACTTATGGTTGCTATCTCAGTTGATATAGTTTCCGCATTTGACAATTTGTCTTGGAAAGTTATTCTCCACTATCTAAGTAAAACCAATTGTGACAATGCTTTGTTTTTACTTTTCTCTAGTTTCCTTTCTCAAAGGTTTATTTATTTTTCTTCAACATCATCTTATCTCAAAGTTCCACAAAGGAAGGGCTGTCCCCAGGGATCTTGCAGTGGTCCAGAGTTGTGGAATTTGGTGGCAGCTTCGCTGCTATCGATTCCATGGCCGGATCATACTAAAATACAAGCTTTTGCGGATGACTTTCTTCTTTTAGTTCACGCTAGTACTGCGGAGCAACTTCAGTCTTTCGGTAGAGAATCTTTGGCAATCTTTCATTCTTGGCTTGAGGACCATGGCTTATCAGCCTCAAGAGAAAAGACAACAGCCTTAGTATTCAAAGTCCCTCGAAATCTCAAGCGAACCCCATCCCTACTTTTTGGTAACTTCTTTGTCAAACGTAATCCAACTCTAAAATATTTAGGTGTCACTTTTAATCAACGACTGACCTGGGAAGCCCACATTGACCAAATAAAAAATAAAACTACCTTTATTCAAAGCTCGCTCCAAAGAATCGCAGGCAGGAGCTGGGGTATCCATATAAAACATAGAATTTTAATTTACAAACAAGTTTTTGAAACCTCCGTTTTATATGCTTCAGGACTTTGGGGTAAAAATATTTCTCAGAGATTAACTAGGAAATTACTAACTATGCAACGTCGTGCCCTCCTCACTGTCACAGGCGCTTATCGAACCTGTTCCCATAATGCATTGCACATTCTTTCAGGAATACCTCCAATTGATCTTACAATTAGGAAAAAAATATGGCTTGGGAAACTATTTATAGAGGATATAGATTTTACAATAGAAGGAAATTCATTTTCCTCAAAAGATTACGAACTACCGAGCCCTAAGTGGTTTACTACTTCAAATATTCAAATTACTGACTATAATGTGGTACTTCACTGTGATCCGAATTTGCTTCTTCACAATAGAATCTATACTGACGGCTCTAAAACTATTAAGGGTGTTGCATCTGCGTTCGTCCATTTTGAAGGAGACACAATAGCTTTTGAGTGGTCTTCACGCCTCCACATTAAAAATTGTCTTCCAAGCGGAACTTCATGCTATAAAAAATGCTTTAGTTTACATTTCAAATAATAACCTAAATAATTTACAAATTTTTTCAGATAGTCAGTCTGCTCTACTCTCTATTTTGGATCCATTACAAAAAAACCCTATCACCTCTTCCATTCAAAACCTTCTTTTGTCAAATCCTTCCATCTCACTTAATTGGGTTAAGGGCCACTCAAATAATGTAGGTAATGATAAAGCAGATTATTTAGCACGCACCGCAGCAGAAGATCCTTTTTTCTCGAATTCAGACTGCTTACCTTTTCCCAAATCTGCTCTATTATCCACATTACAAAATTTTCTCAAAGAAGATTGGCAATATCGATGGATGCACGCTGACACGGGTCGGCGTGTTTTTAATTTTTTTCCTACCATTAAATTATATCCTAGAATCAATCATAGAGTCCAAACAATATTTTTCACTGGTCATGGTCCTTTTCCTGCATATTTTTCCCGTTTTTCCTTATCAGACTCTCCAAATTGTACCTGTGGGGATATTGGAACACCTAAACATTATGTTTTCCATTGCCCTATAACATCCAATTTTCACGTTCGATATAACCCAAATTTAAATTCTTGCCAAAATATTCTCAATGCCTTTTCCCACTCCTTTTCCAATAAAAAACTGTATTCTCTTTTTATTTACCTTTCTAATAACATATTTATAGTTCAAGGAATTTAACTTTTTTTTTTTTTAATTTTTTTTAAATTCCTATTTCTGAATTGTTCTTTTACCAATGTTTAAAATGAATATGTATTTTAATATCTTAAATTGTTTTTTAAAAAAATTTCATTTTATGTTTAAAAAAAAAAATGTTTTGTTAAGATATTTGTTGTGTTAAGTTTGCAATTGTATGATGCTCTAAGGTATGTCAAAATTGTGAAAAAAAAAAAAAAATGCTTTGTAAGATGTAACATGTTTAGTTTTTAATAAATGTCCCTGGGGTCCCAAAACCGATAAACCGTTCAAACGGTAGGTGCGGGGGACCTCAGGGTGTCAAATGTCAAAAGTGCTAGAGGATTTTAAGACTTTCTTGACAGCAGCAGCATAAGAAAGTCCTGTGGTGGGTGTTCTAGAATTGACAATTTTTCGTGTATCAGGATAGGATATTTTTTGTGTGGTTTTAATGACCTGTATCTCTGTTTCTGAAAGCCATTTTGGACATTTTTTGGTTGGTTGGTTGGTTGTTTTATGTTTATTGGCGAAAGAGCCTTAGTAGGCTATACTGCGCCAAACGATGGTTTTATGTTGAAAATAAAGAGATGTCAGAACTAAAATTATCTAAAATACAATGCATATAAAAACTTCTAAAATTTAAAAACCATTTCGGAACAAGACACATACAAGGTTTATAATTTCTGATGATTAGACGAAAGCAGGAATAGTCTAGTAATTTTGACTTAACTGTTTCTTTGGCGTAAAAGCCTTATAGGCTACACTGTGCCAATAAAAATATGTTAAAACCAAAATTTCTAAAAATTTTAAAAACATTTCTAAAAGAAACACATACACGAAGTTTAAAATTCTAAAACTAGAAACACGTTGAACGGGACAAAGGCGATACAAAAACAAGGACAAAGTAAAAGCACTAAATCAGACTCATAAAGCCAATATCATGAAGAAAGGGGAACAAAACAGGGTGGAGTGCGTCCCCCAGCAACTCCTTTAAAGATGAATTAAAATTGTTAAAATATTTATAACGAATGCTATTAAATTTAGAGCAGTTACTAAGAATGTGTAACACTGTTTGAGTAGTATTACATGTTCGGCATGTTGGAGCTGGTTCACGGCACAAGATATATTTGTGGGTGAACCTGGTGTGACCTATGCGGAGTCGAGATATTAAAACTTGTTGCCTCCTGGTAAGCTGCAATGACCTGAAACATTTCGTCGAGGGCTGGATGGAGCGTAATTTATTATGAGTTTCAGCATTCCAGACATGCTGCCAATGGGTGTTAAGACTTTCGCGAATGACAAATGTCGTTGACAG
Organism: Uloborus plumipes; assembly: GCA_038373865.1. Classification (NCBI taxonomy): domain Eukaryota; kingdom Metazoa; phylum Arthropoda; class Arachnida; order Araneae; family Uloboridae; genus Uloborus; species Uloborus plumipes. The sequence continues at coordinate 4,266 of JAXGGA010020862.1, read as the reverse complement.
GAACAGGATCATCGATTAAACTGTCTGCAGCTTTAGCAGCTGTATCGGCTGCCTCGTTACCTGTAATACCTACATGACCTTGGATCCAACAGAAAAAGATTTGAAAATTATTTTGTTTTAGGCTATTGTATAAAAGGAAAGATTGAATAATCAGAGGATGACTGTTGTTATTGCAGTTGGTGATAGATTCTACTAAACTCATTTAATCAGTGTAGATTATCCATTTCTTATGGCCTGTTTGAGCTATTGCTTTTAGAGATATAAATATGGCTTTAATTTCAGAAGTACAAACTGAACAGGAGAAATTTAATTTGGCTGAAATTACTCGATCGTCAAAAACTGCAGCAAAGCCAACGTGATCCATGGATTTAGATCCATCCGTGAAAATTTCTTTATATTGATAATATTTATTTTTAATACTGAAATATATTTGTTTATAGATTAAATTTGCTGTAGTTTCTTTTGGGTATTTCTCATGCAGTGTAAAAAAATTATCTTCGCTCTATGGCTCAAGAGGTTCTATATTGTTAAAAGTCTTAAATTCTGTCAGCTGAAGGTCACTAATAGTCTGTCGCATTCGGATACCAAACGTTGGAGTAACCGAAGGGCGACGCCGAAACAAGTCAATATGCGATGAATAAAAAACATATAAGTGAAGAGGATAATTGGTGTCGGATTTTATTTTAAAGGAATAATTTAAAGATAATTTAAGCCGCCTATAATGAAGTTTAGGTTCTTGTGCTAATATATGCAGGCTACTTATAGGTGAAGTACTAAAGGCTCCTGTACAAATGCGCAAGGCCTGGTTATGTACTGGGTCCAGAAGTGTGAGTTTGGCCGCAGAGCCGTAAATCTGGCAGCCGTAATCAAGTTTTGAGCGTATCAGAGCCCTGTAGATTTTTAACATGGACTCTGCAACGGCACCCCAAGAAGTGTTAGCCAAGACTCTGAGAATGTTTAATTTTATTGTACAGGGTGGCGCAAAAAGATGGGAACTTTTGAAAAAAGAAAAAAACAAGGAATAATTTTTTTTTAATTTATTCAGGATGCCTAATGTACACTACAACATTGGAAATTTAAGAAACATTCAAGTTTTGAAGATGATATCGCGAAGATGATGTCCGTCTTGCCAGATGCATTCAGCAAGTCGATTTTGAAAATTCTGCATTACCTGGTGCAAAGTGTCGAGTGGTATTGCTGCGATCTCTTCTGTAATCCTTGTTTTGAGTGCAGGTAGGGTTTTGGGACTTGTAATTGTCAACCCACGTTCGAATTGCATGTTTCGTTGGAATGCGAGCGCGAGGAGGAAGGTTGAAATGCTGCCTAAACTCGCGTAAAGCCTGAACCAAACTGTCACCATTTTTATAATAAGCGCGCACGGCTACTACACGTTCTTGTACGTTCCACTGATCCATGGCCACTAAATCTCCAATGCTACTGTACAACTTGCCACCTTCCTCCCGTTTCTCCGCCCCTCACAGTGCTGCCAACATCAAATTCAAAAGTTCCCATCTTTTTGCGCCACCCTGTACAAATCTTTTTTAATTCTCGTATATGAGGTATAAATTTAAGTTTATTGTCCAGTGTGAGGTCAAGAAATTTTCCTTGTTCTTTTAGAGAGATTGGTTGGTTATTAATAAGTAGCTCTGGATGAAGACCTCTTTTCGACAGAAATGAATACAGAATGTTTTTTGAGCAGAGAAAACAAAGCCATTTTCTTCCGCCCATTGTGAGACTTTATTAATAGCTGTTTGTAAATGTCTCTCAACGATACTCATGCCCGGTGACGAGAAAGAGATTTGAAAATCATCAACGAACATGGTACCCTTGACAGCGGTGGTAGTTGTTCGATTAAGCTGTTGATTGCTATTAGGAAAAGAGTTAACGCTTAGTACACTTCCGGGGGTACCCCTTCTTCTTCAATCCGACAGAACAAACTTGACACGTACACGGAATGATCGATTTTTCAAAAAAATGACAAGGAAGATGGGGAGGTTACCTCGCAACCCATACTCATGCAGAGTTTTGAGAATCCCGTATCTCCATGTACGGTCATATGCTTTCTCTATGTCGAAGAATACGCTCACAAGATGTTTACGTTTAAGAAACGCTTCTCTAATTAATGTTTCGAGGAGCAGCAGATTGTCAACTGTGCATCTACCACGCCTGAATCCACTTTGATAGGGAGACAGTAGATGGTACGACTCCAGTATGTACATCAGCTTGGCGTTTACCATCCGCTCCATTAGTTTACATAGGCAGCTAGTGAGAGCTATGGGTCTATAGCTCTCAGGCTTATCAGATTGTTTATTTGGTTTGAGGATGGGTATAATTATCGCTTGACTCCATGTTTTTGGGAGCCGCTGTTCAGAATAGATTCGACTGAAAAGCAGCAGTATATTTTCTAAAGAAGAGTTACTTAAATTTCTTAACATACTATTGTGGATTTCATCTGGACAGGGTGATGAGTTTTTTGTCTTCTTTAAAGCGGTATTTAGTTCTTTAAATGTAAAATCTGAATTGTATTGTACATTAGTATTGCGAGTCCCGCTGACTTTTCCGTCGAATCCTCCGAGCTTCATCACGAGCTCGTTTCAGAACCACAAGTTTCTGTGTGGTCGAATAACGACGAAATGTGAGTCATGCTTTTCTCTGCTTCTTATGAGCTGCCTGACAGTCAGAGTTCCACCAAGGCTTAGGAAATTTGATCCTGCACTTAGTGGTTCTTGGTATAGCAATGTTCGCTGCATTTTAGATAGTGCCGGTTACTCGGCTTACCGCTTCATCGATGTCAGTTTCGTTCACAACTTCGGATGTTATTTCTGCCAACTGGGTGAATGCTGCCCAATCAGCTCTATCAAGGGGATAACGGGACTTGCTGCTGCTCATTGTAGCTGCAGCGTCCAGTAAAAGTTAACTTGATCGGGAAGTGGCCACTGGTGTAGAGACCACCTTCCACCTCGAAATCCCAGTGTGGAAGAATCGAAGGTGAGCATATTGACAAATCGATGGCATGATAAGTCTGCGTTGGAAGATGGAAATATGTATTATCACCGTTGTTAAGGATGCATAGATCGTTGTCACCAATAAAATTTTCTATTATCAATCCTCTGCTGTTTGTGTCAGGACTCCCCCAGAGAGGATTGTGGAAGTTGATCTATCAATGTCTGCAATTCCACGCTTCTCAAATCGTAAGAAGGTGGAATATACACAGAGCAAACTGTGATGAGCGAGTGAAGGTGAACACGCGCAGCTACTGCCTGAAGGGACGTGTTGATTGGTTGGTTGTATTGAGTTTATTGGCGCAAGAGCCTTATTAGGCTATACTGCGCCAAACGGTAATTTTATTTAAAAAATGAAGAGATGTCAGCGAAAATCATCTAAAATACATTGGACATAAAACCTTTAAAATTTTAAAAACCTTTCAGTACAAGACAAATACAAAGTTTAAAATTTTAAATGTTAAGATGAAAGCAAAAACTGTCAGGTGACTTATTAAAAACAGAAATGCATAACAAATAATGAAAATATATAATTTTTTTTTTTTTAACCGACACATATAAACCAGAAGCACATAACGAAACAAAGACGAAACCAACAAGATGACACAGATAAAAACACTAAATTAGAGAAATAAAACCAATGTCATGTAAAAAGTGAAACAAATTAGGATGGGGTGTATCCCCAAGTATTTCCGTCAAAGATGGATAAAAATTATTAAAATATTTAACACGTATATGATTAAAATTCGGGCAGTTACATAAAATATGTAACACTGTCTGATTAACATTGCATGTGTTGCATAGTGGGGCTGGTTCATGACAAAGAAGGTATTTGTGAGTGAATCTGGTATGGCTGATTCGTAGACGGGTTATTATTACTTGTTCCTTTCTTTTAATAATTAAGGATTTGAAACCCTTTGTTGAGGGCTGGATGGCATGAAGTTTATTTTGTGTTTCACCATCCCATTCATTCTGCCAGTGTTTGTTAAGACTGTTTGTAATGCAGTTCTTAATATCTGCAAAAGGAACAAGGTCTTCCGCCCGGGCAATTGCAGCCTTGGCAGCTCTATCGGCTGTATCATTGCCAGCAATGCCTACATGACCAGGGATCCAACAAAATAAAATTTTAAAATTTTTCTCTTTTAGACTATGGTATAATTTGAAAGATTGAAGAACTACAGGATGGCTATTGCTGCTGCAGTTTATAATAGCGTCTAATGAACTTTTTGAATCACTGTATATTATCCAGTTCTTATATTGGATT
>JAXGGA010020861.1:0-17541 GCA_038373865.1 Uloborus plumipes | reverse complement strand
TGATTGGGAGGATCGTGTGTACATTAAATTTATTTTACCCTACTAGCTGATGTGCCCGGCGGACAAAAGTTCCAAAACCAAAAGGTCCATGGACAGAAGATCCACGTCCAAAATATCCGAAGGACATACGGCTCACGGATATTAGATCCCGATTTTTGGACACCAAGGTCACAAGGCCGTATCCAGGGGGGGGGGCGCGACGGGCCCGGGCCTCCCCCCGAAACGTTTTATAATGTAAAACAGAAAAAAAAAGTTTTCTTTTTTTTTTTTAAATTTCAAATGGCAAAAAAAAGGATTTTTTTCCTTTTAACTATCAAACGAGTGAAAATTTGAAGTACAAAAAAATGGCAATTCAAATTCTCATTAGCTGCAAAACATACTTGAAAACAAGACTCTCATTAGTACTTCCTTGCTCAATTTAAAAGACTAACAAGAAGTTCTGTCAAGAACTAAACGAGCCTACTTTCCCGTACATCGACATCGGCATTCTAGCATCTGATCATTATTCTCTTGATCATCTGAGACTAAACATTATGTCAAACATACCTTTTTAGCACTTAAAGCTGATTTCTAAAAGCAAAATATACCCCTCTCATCAGATGAAATAGAGACATAAAAAGTAAATAAATGAATAAATGAAGTTTTGTCGCATCTTTTAAAGAATATAACTGTTACAGTTCTTCCGTAGAAAAATTCCTCAATCGTTTTCAAAAAAAAAATAAATAAAAGTACAAAGTACATCAAAACACATTTTATCAAAGAAAGGAAAAAAAACTCGTCCGTCGATAAAATGTCTCGATTTTCACTTTTAAACCGTTGCCAGTTGTTAAATATAAATAAAGAATAAAGTGCTCTCGTGAATGAAACACTTTTGTTACAAAAAAAAATCGTCTGCCAAAAAAAAATAATAGTTAATAAAGAAAATAACACAAATGAATAAATAAACAAAAAATCGTCTGCACAGTCAGTCATTTTTTTCTGAGCTTGCATTTCCGCCATGTTTGTGGAGTCGGAGTCGGAATCAGAGTCCTCACAGAAGATTATTCAGAAAAGTACTTTACAAACATTATTTATCAAAACCATTTTTTTACAAAGTTAGTTTGCAGGAAATCTGACTTTAAGTTCCAGGATCAACATTCAACTTAAATTCCCCGTAGGCGCTAATGTTAAATTTTTTTCTGAACGGTTCAATATTGAACGAAAAATGGTTCAAACCAAAAAGCGAAATAAGGGAATGAACCTCTCCGAGATCTTTCAAACAAAAAAAAGTTTATTCCATTCGGATGGTTCACTCAGAAGTTATTAGGTGGGGAACGGTTGCTTGAACGGTTCAATGTTGAACGAAAAAATGTTCAAATTGAAAATTTAAATACTGTAATGAAGTATCCTTGCTGAGATCCTTCGAACAAAAAAAAAGTTTATTTAAATCGGACTGTTCACTCAAAAATTATTAGGGGTGACAGCTTGCTTGAGCGGTTCAATGTTGAACGAAAAATTGTTCAAATCGGAAATGTAAATACGGGAATGAAGTATCCTTGATAAGATCTTTCGAACAAAAAAAAGTTTGTTGAAATCGGACTGTTCACTCAAAAGTTAGCATCGCGGGACAGGTTGTTTGAACGGTTCAAAGTTGAACCAAAAATTGTTCAAATCGAAAAATCAAATATGGGAATGAGTTGTACTCGCCGAAATCTTTCCAACAAAAAAAAGTTTGTTCAAATCGGAATGTTCATTCAAAAGTTATTAGGGGGGGGAAGGTTGCTTGAACGGTTCAATGTTGAACCAAAATTGTTCAAATCGAAAAATCAAATATGGGAATGAGTTGTAATCGCCGAGATCTATCCAACAAAAAAAAGTTTGTTCAAATCGGAATGTTCATTCAAAAGTTATTAGGGGGGAAAGGTTGCTTGAACGGTTCAATGTTGAACGAAAAATTGTTCAAATCGAAAATGTAGATACAGGAATGAAGTATCCTTGAAAAGATCTTTCGAACAAAAAAAAGTTTGTTCAAATCGGACTGTTAACTAAAAAGTTAGCATCGCAGGACAGGTTGTTTCAACGGCTCAAAGTTGAACCAAAAATTGTTCAAATCGAAAAATCAAATATGGGAATGAGCTGTACTCGCCGAGATCTTTCCAACAAAAAAAAGTTTGTCCAAATCGGAATATTCATTCAAAAGTTATTAGGGGGGGACAGACAGACAGACCGACAGACCGACCGACACACAAATTCCCCATCTCAATACCCTACTTTCAAATTTTTAATTTTTCGATATTTATTTCATTTTTTTGTTTCTTTTTGACTTTTTTTTACTTGGCGATATTTTTTTTACTTGGCGATATTTTTTGGACTTGGCGACATTTTTTGGACTTGGCGACATTTTTTAGATGCATTAAGCCAATTTTAATGCTTTTTTCGTTTCTTTTATTTTTAACGGGAAAGTAGGCTAAAAATTAACAAAGTGCGTTCACTAGGTAGCCCGGTCAAAATAGACATTCGAGTTCGGAAAAATTCGCATAGAGCTGAAAATTGGTACAGACCTTAAGAACATTATTATAAGTGAAATCTCAAAAGTCCTCATGAATCCCGGTGGAGCTAAAAATTTTATTCAAGGTCAAAGGTCAAAATTGAATTTTTTTTCAAAAAATTGAAAAAAAAATCGTACGGTGCTAAAAATGGGTACAGACCTTAAATACATCATTATAAATGATATATAAAAATTTTAAATCGATCCCATTTGAACTAAGCATTTTATGGAAGGTCAAAGGTCAAAATAAACAAAAAAAAATTTAAAAATAAAAAAAAATCACAGAGAGCTAAAAATTGACACAGACCTAAAATACATCGTTATAAACGAAATATCAAAAATCCCTGGTTTGGGGTCAAAATGTCGCGGGCCAAAATGTCGCGGCCAAAATGTCGCCGAGCCAAAATGTCGCGGGCTAAAATGTCGCGGGCAAAAATGTCGCCGGTCCAAAATGTCGCCGAGCCAAAATGTCGCGGGCTAAAATGTCGCGGGCCAAAATGTCGCGGGCTAAAATGTCGCCGGTCCAAAATGTCGCCGAGCCAAAATGTCGCGGGCTAAAATGTCGCGTGCCAAAATGTCGCCGGTCCAAAATGTCGCCGAGCCAAAATGTCGCGGGCTAAAATGTCGCGGGCCAAAATGTCGCCAGTCCAAAATGTCGCCTGCCCAAAATGTCGCGGGCCAAAATGTCGCCGGCCAAAAATGTCGCCGGGCCAGAATGTCGCCGGTCAAAAATGTCGCCGGGCCAAAATGTCGCCGGTCCAGAATGTCGCCGATGAAAAATGTCGCCGGTCTAAAATGTCGCCGGTCCAAAATGTCGCCGGTCCAGAATGTCGCCGGTCAAAAATGTCGCCGGTCCAAAATAACGCCGGTCCAAAATAACGCCGGTCCAAAATATACCCGTTCCAAAATGACGTAAGTGTATAGTACAGATTGAATGTTTCCAGTAATTCACAAATTCAATGCAGCTTAATTATGTAGCTCAATTTTACTAATAAGCTTGTCACGATATGATAAATACACCTGTTTAGTAACTTTTTTTTAAACGTAGCAGTTTAGGAAATTAGCTTAAGTTATTAACAAAAATGTAACTAAATTGATTTCTTCTAAAGCTTAAATTATTTCAGTACCAAAATAATGCCATAGTTTTTTCAGGGCTGTACTTAGGGCCCAGAGACGCTAAATTTCTTCCTTTTTTAATACGCTTTTACTAGTTTCACAAGTAGGTTTTTTTGTTTGTTCGTTTGTATGTATGTAACTCTGAGTCAAAAATATAATTCACGTTCTTTACAAACGTATAAAAGTAATATGTTTAATACCATTATTATTACTAAAGACTAATATAATAATATATACATCAACATGTAATACAGAACCATGCCATATTGCATGTTGATGTATAATAAGTGCATTTGACATTAGTTCTGAGTTGTGCATCGATCGTCCACAAAATGCATAAGTGCATGTAAACTTAGCGGATATTCAACAGTTTTCAAAATCTTTTGAATTTGATTTACTCTAAAAGCGTATTTTTTAGTTTTTTAAAACTATATTTAGGATTTTTTTTTTTGTCACACAAAGAAATTAAACAAATAAATTTGCTGTAAAGGCATTTTTTTTTTTTTTTTTTGCAAAAACGGAATACCGTTTAATCACCACGTAGCCGGCAATTTTCTTATAGAACATTTTCTTTAAGAGTTGTTTGGGGACGTTTGAAATCAAATTAGTTCATGGAATTATTGCTTTCTTTGTAACAACTGAGTGGTGGAAGGGGAGGTGAAATGTCAAGAGAAAAAATGGTATTATATTCAACTCCACATTTAAATACTGATTGCAGGGACGTAACTAGAGGGGGGCAAACGGGGCTCGTGCCCCGGGTGCCAGATTTTAGGGGCGCTGAACTGGCTAAGTAACTGCATAATTTTCTTTTTGTTATTAAAAAAAAGACACATTTTTAAAAGCCAGCAAAGCCAGCCCCTAAAAAAAAAGCTCAATGCAGGCGCAGGCAGAAAGTTAAAGAAATGTCTTTTAATGTGTGAAAGATCGCCGGAAGAGAAAGTGCGGAGGGTGCAGTAAATGGCATGAATATATTTTCTTTTAGAGAGTGACCAGTAAAAGTGTTGCTGGAAATTATCGCGTTAATAAAATACCAATTTTCAAATTTAAATTCTAATTATAGTTTTAAATAAATTGTACACAATATTTTTCAGCCATAATATGTGATGTTTCGTAAAGTATAAACAAATGCTAATTTATAACCATTTATTCAGTAATTCACTTTTTTTTTTTTTAATGTTCTCGTTCCTTTTCTTACACAGTAAAGTTTAGGATTTCTAAGTTTCTTAAAATTTCACTGTACACTTCTTTTAATGCTGAATATTTGAAATTCATGAAAATATTTTCGATTTGCAAAGTATTTAAGACTTTTAAAATATGTTTCATTTCAAGTAGCTTTCAAACGTATTAAATATAATATTCAATATGAAAAGGAAAACAATTACTCATTTGGTATTTAGTTAATTTATGATATATTTTTTTAACAATTGGAAGCATTTCTTTTTTTTTCTTAATTTCAAAATAAAAATTACTGAAAAACTTGAGATAAACTGAATAAAGATAGAACTCTCCTTTTACACGATTCCCAATTTTTTAATTCTGAATTCGAAAGCGTGTTTTTATTTTGAAAGTATTTAAGGTTACTCAGCTTGTATTTATTATTGTTTTTATTATTATTATCATTATTGTCTAAGTTATCATTTGATGAAAAAGTAAAAACTTTTGCAGCCAAAAAAGATCGCAAAATAAAGTTCTAATGTTTTCGTTTTTTAATGTAAGTGATGTAAAGCTGAAACTAATTAGAAATGTATTTGAAATGCCTCTTCATTATTAGTCTTTTATTGAATAATTAAATATTATTTTCTAAAATTTTAATCTATTCATCTTGATTCAGCCCACATATTCTTCGATATCATTTTATAAAGTTTTTCACATTGAAATCGTTACAATATATATGAACAAAGAAGTCTAAATACGCGAGAAGTTTTAGAATTAACATTTTAACTTTAACTTTTGTTAACTGTGCTAAGCATACTTTCTTTAAAAAAAAAAAAAAAAAAAGCATTAAGCATCTGCACAGAAAATGTATGAGAAAATGGAGCGATAAAACCAATGCGTGTCGGTGGTCGGTCTGCCCCGATATTCAGGGGTGTGAAGAGGGAAAACTTGTCCTTTTGGCTTTGAGAAAGTATTGCATGTATTTAGTTGTGCTTTTTGTTCATTTTCAATGTAATATACGTTGACTATGCCCTTAAATGACAGCCCAGACGTTGGCGTTATAATTTTTTTCGACAAATATTTTATTTTATTTTAATGGGGGGGGGGGGGCGCCGAAGTGGAGTGTTGCCCCTGTTCAAATATGGCCTAATTACGTCCCTGACTGATTGTAACGAAGGTACAGAACCATGTCTGAGCTGATTAACGCCAGAAATGAATAAGCATCTCTCCCTTTAAGACCATTCTACAAACAAAATTTTGTCTGAATACTTGCATTACTTCTTGATATACATCACTCACAAATAATGAAAAATAAAAAGTTCAATTGCTCTGCTTCCTCGATGATGTGGCGTATCTTCTGAAGGCTTCCTATGGGCCAATTTTTATTTTATTTCGTCTGAACCTTCTTCAGACATTAATCACGCTATGCTGAAAACGTTCCATTACATTCTTGCATGTAAAAACTTGGAAGAACTAGCGGCAAAAACCAATCAGCACTGAATCACATATTGGTTGGTACATGTGTGTACCAAATTTCATTCTAATTCACGCACTAAGTTTTGTGGTTGAGTCGCCCCCAAAAAATGGGTCACGCAGATACACACTTACACATTTTCCCTTAAAAAAAATAAACGATAAAATTGAATTCCTCACACGTCAGAAAGTGTAAATTCTTCCAAACTGACAATTTTTCACTGATCCAATACTTTCTTTTATACATTTTATGAAGAAGAAAATAAAAAGACCTCTATTATTTAAATAATATAGACTTGCTTTCGATCATGTAAGAAATTTTAACAGAAACCAAGTTTCAAACATTGTACATCTGTCTTATTCATTTCACTGTTCTTCAACTTCTTTTTTAACACACAAATTTTCCTTTCGATATCAATTAAACTTGGCTTGGGCTGCTAATCTATTCGTTTTTAAGTTGGTAGATAGCGAGTCACGGTGAAATAAGCTATTGTAAATAAATAACGTACGCTTGTTTGAAAACTATTTGTTTCTTGGAAAGCGCTCGAATCAATTACAAGCCGAAAGGGTAAAATTTTTTTAGTATTTTCAAAAATTTTAGTCCATACTATCGTTAACGCACACGTTCATCAACAGCAATTAGCAATTTTTTGCTAATTCGGTGTAAAAAAGCCTTTTCATATATTTTAATTTTTGATACTAACTGTATCAATATCGGACCTTCTACATTTTTGTCTGACGACATTTGAACTGGCGACATTTTAGCCCGCGACATTTTGGACCGGCGACATTTTGGACCGGCGACATTTTGGACCGGCGACATTTTTGATCGGCGACATTTTTGATCGGCGACATTTTTGATCTGCGACATTTTTGACCGGCGACATTTTGGCCCGGCGACATTCTTGACCGGCGACATTTTGACCACGCGACATTTTGGCCCGCGACATTTTGGGCAGACGACATTTTGAACCGGCGACATTTTGGCCCGCGACATTTTAGCCCGCGACATTTTGGCTCGGCGACATTTTGGCCCACGACATTTTAGCCCGCGACATTTTGGCTCGGCGACATTTTGGACCGGCGACATTTTAGCCCGCGACATTTTAGCCCGCGACATTTTGGCTCGGCGACATTTTGGACCGGCGACATTTTGGCCCGCGACATTTTAGCCCGCGACATTTTGGCTCGGCGACATTTTGGACCGGCGACATTTTTGCCCGCGACATTTTAGCCCGCGACATTTTGGCTCGGCGACATTTTGGCCGCGACATTTTGGCCCGCGACATTTCGGCCGCGACATTTTGGGCGTATACCAAAATCCCTATCGATCCCACTTAATCTAAACATTTTATGCGAGGTCAAAGGACAAAAAATTCTTTCTTTTGTTTGCACAAACGTTAAGTGTTATCATAAAAAAGTGCATATAAAGTTTGTAAGTTATACAATACGTTCAAAAGAAGTATTTATATCAAGTTCAACTCTGTCGGGTCCAGATTATGTGAAATTAGCAACATCAATATTACATCCCCCCCCCCTTAATGGATAAGAAGCCTCTGTAAAGCAAGTGCAAAATATTTTTTTTAAGTATACTATACATTAATTCCCCTCTTTTTAGAATATATTTTTCATTCAAAATAACTTTAAATTCATGCACATTATTTATTTAGGATAAATAATGAGAAAATATTCTTACTTACTTCAGTAAAAGAAACACGTCTTTTAAGATGTTAATATAACTTTTCCTCTCGGGCAAACATCACCAATTAGTTGACAGTAAGATTTTGGAATCCGTGCAGCCATTTAAAGATGATTCTTGCACTCATTTAAAAGGTTTGGGGTCAAAATGTCGCGGCAAAAATGTCGCCGAGCCAAAATGTCGCGGGCTAAAATGTCGCGGGCCAAAATGTCGCCGGTCCAAAATGTCGCCGAGCCAAAATGTCGCGGGCTAAAATGTCGCGGGCCAAAATGTCGCCGGTCCAAAATGTCGCCGAGCCGAAATGTCGCGGGCTAAAATGTCGCGGGCCAAAATGTCGCCGGTCCAAAATGTCGCCGGTCCAAAATATCGTCTGCCCAAAATGTCGCGGGCCAAAATGTCGCCGGGCCAGAATGTCGCCGGTCAAAAATGTCGCCAGGCCAAAATGTCGCCGGGCCAAAATGTCGCCGGTCAAAAATGTCGCCGGGCCAAAATGTCGCCAGTCAAAAATGTCGCCGGGCCAGAATGTCGCCGGTCCAAAATGTCGCCAGTCCAAAATGTCGCCGGGCCAAAATGTCGCCGGGTAAAAAGGTCGCCGGGCCAAAATGTCGCCGGTCCAAAATAACGCCGGTCCGAAAGGCCGCCGGTCCAAAATGTTTCCAGTCCAAAATATAGCCGTTCCTAAATGACACTAAGTGCATAGTACAGATTTAATGTTTCCAGCAATTCACAAATTCAATGCAGCTTAATTATGTAGCTCAATTTTACTAATAAGCTTATCACGATATGATAAATACACCTGTTTAGTAACTTTTTTTAAACGTAACAGTTTAGAAAATTAGCTTAATTTATTAACAAAAATGTAACTAAATTGATTTCTTCTAACGCTTAAATTATTTAAGTACCAAAATAATGCCATAGTTTATTCAGGGCTGTACTAGGACCCAGGGACGCTAAATTTCTTCCTTTTTAATACGCTTTTATTAGTTTCACATGTGGGTTTGTTTGTTTTTTGTTTGTTTGTTTGTAGGTATGTAACTCTGACAAGGGGACCTTACAGGTTGTCACTCACCGATTTTGATGAGTTTTATATATTATGTAGAGGGAACCACCCTAAGTATTTTAGCAAAAGGATATGCCCCAATGCGACTTAGTTTCCGAGATATAACGACGATCCAAAGTTCAGCTCGAAGTTATTATAGAGGTACGGTTGAGCAGTGGTCACAACAGCGGCCGTAGCCCAGTGAGCAAGGTCCCCCACTTCGACCGCTGGAGGTCTGGGGATCGAGTCCCGTGACGTATTTTTTTTTCTTTAATATCGAAAAAAATTCGATAGTTAATGGAAAATCGTTTAATTATTCATTTTTATTTTATTCATTTATTCATTTAGAAAATCATTTTTTTTTTCAATTTTTAATATTGTTAATTCACGGGACTCGATCCCCAGACCTCCAGCGGTCGGAGTGGGGGACCTTGCTCACTGGGCTACGGCCGCTGTTGTGCCCACTGCTCAACCGTACCTCTGTAACAACTTCGAGCTGAACTTTGGATCGTTATATCTCAAAAACTAAGGCGCATTGAGGAATATATTTTTGCTAAAATACTTAGGGTGGGTCCCTCTACATAATATATAAAACTCATCAAAATCGGTGAGTGATAACCTGTAAGGTCCCCTTGTGAGTCAAAGATAAAATTCACGTTCTTTACAAACGTAAAAGTAATATGTTAAAAACCATTATTATTACTAAAGGCTAAACTATATTGCATGTTGATGCATAATAAGTGCATTTGCCATTAGTTCTGAGTAGGGCATCGATCGTCCACAAAATGCATATTATAAGTGCAAGTAAACTTAGCGGATATTCAACAGTTTTCAAAATCTTCTTTTGAATTTGATTCACTCTAAAAGCGTATTTTTTAGTTTTTTTTTAAGTATATTTAGGATTATTTCTTTTTTTCACACTAAGAAATTAAACAAATAAATTTGCTGTAAAGGCTTTTTTTTTTGCCTTTTGCAAAAACGGAATACCGTTTAATCACCGCGTAGCCGGCAATTTTCTTCTAGAACATTTTCTTTAAGAGTTATTGGGGACGTTTGAAATCAAATTAGTTCATGTAATTATTGCTTTCTTTGTAACAACTAAGTGGTGGAAGGGGAGGTGAAATTTCAAGAGAAAAAATGGTATTATATTCAACTCCACATTTAAATACTGATTGTAACGAAGGTACAGTACTATGTCTGAGCTGATTAACGCCAGAAATGAATAAGCATCTCTACCTTTAAGATTCTTCTACAAACAAAATTTTGTTTGAATACTTGCATTACTTCTTGAAGAAAATAAAAACACCTCTATCACTTAAATTATATAGACTTGCTTTCGATCATGTAAGAAATTTTAACAAAAACAAATGTCAAACATTGTAATCTGTCTTATTCATTTCACATTTCTTCAACTTCTTTTTTAACACATAAATTTTCCTTTCGATATCAATTAAACTTGGCTTGAGCTGCTAATCTATTCGTTTTTAAGTTGGTAGATAGCGAGTCACGGTGAAATAAGCTATTGTAAATAAATAACGGACGCTTGTTTGATAACTATTTGTTTCTTGGAAAACGCTCGAAACGGTTACAAGCCGAAAGGGTAATTTTTTTTTTAGTATTTTTCAAAAATTTTAGTCCATTCTATCATTAACGCACACGTTCATCAACAGCAATTAGCAATCTTTTGCTAATTTGGTGTAAAAAAGCCTTTTCATATAATTTAATTTTTGGTACTATCAATGTCGGATCTTCTACATTTTTGTCTGACGACATTTGAACTGGCGACATTTTTGACCGGCGACATTTTGGACAGGCGACACTTTGGACACGCGACAATTTTGACCGACGACATTTTGAACACGCGACATTTTTGACCGGCGACATTTTGAACACGCGACATTTTTGACCGGCGACATTTTGGACACGCGACATTTTTGACCGGCGACATTTTGGACACGCGACATTTTGGACCTTCGACATTTTTGCTCGCGACATTTTGGACCGGCGACATTTTGACCAGCGACATTTTAGACCGCTACATTTTGGCCCGGCGACATTTTGGACCGGCGACATTTTGACCCGCGACATTTTGGCCCGCGACATTTTTTCCCAGCGACATTTTGGCCGCGACATTTTGGCCCACGACATTTCGGCCGCGACATTTTGGGCGTATACCCATTTAAAAGTCTCTTATATGCTTCACATGACCAAAAAGACAAAAATAAAAAAAAAGGACTTTTGTGATATTTTGAAACCAAAATATCGCTATTTAAAGTAGGAGTCCTATATGAGGTGCAGAATGACGACAGAATGAATGACATAAATATTATCAAACATATTTCTATTTATCTTTTAAACATGTGTTTTGATGATACTTCAAACTCTTGATTATCATACAGTTTACTATTTTTTTTTTTTTTTAATGCGTTTTAAATTTCCTCCCAGCTCTTGAATAGAAATATGATCTTTTATTTCTTCTTCCTCTTCTTGATCTTTAACTTCTAAAGATAGCTCGAATGAAAAAATGGGATCACTTATATCTTCTTCACCAATATCATCGGGATCAGCATCGATTGCATTTGATTCTACATTGGAGCACGACTGGCCTAGGCAATTACTGCAAATTTTTGAGCAAAACAATCCGACTCTTCTGCAGCCACAATTTGACTGTATCCCTTCTTGCAATTGCAAAAAATAGTATGGAGAAGTTTTTCTGGAGCGGGTGTCAGTAGAGTCTGAATTGGCTCCAAAACGTTATATTTCAGGACCCATCCCCAGTTTTCAGGGTCTAGCTTGTTGCCTAGCCATATTTGTACTTGGTAGTACACGCGATATAAATGTTGATATACAGCAGCAGATGTTGGAGGAAAACAGGATAATTGAACAGGTTTATTGTTACGTGTATTTTTCGCGAAACAAGAATACCTGTACTTGTCAAGGGAATCGACTTTTTTTGGAGCTCCATACATAGCAAGAATAGAGCGAATTCCATTTTTGAGAATGATATCGGGAGAACAGCTGATATTTTTGAAAAATTCAGTGCAATGAATTAAATCCTGATTTTTTTCAAATAATTTAAACATTTTCGTTTTACCTCGCTTGTAAAACGCTGTCGTAGTATCACATCCAGTTACTGCATGTAAAAATAAGATATGATCTTGACACTTTGGATATGAAGTTAAACATTGTGATGAGTACAATTTTGTTTCTTTTCCAGTTGTACCAGGTTTAAAAAGTAAATAATTCTGTCAGTAGGAGTTTTTGCAGTCAGTATTATTAGCAAGTCGACATCTTCACCAACAGTATTTGTGTTGAAATTTTCTAAAGCTGTTTCAGTTATTAGAACATCAGCGTCATTATTGGCTTGCTTCACAGAAATATGAGCAGCTTTTAATTTTTCCGAAAACATTGAAATAAATCGAGACTTGTTATGTATGTTGGCAAGAAATTGCTGCTGGTTTGTTGGAGAAGTCATAAATCTGTTAAAAAGAACACCAGAAGATGGAGATATTTTACTTATCCGACGACGTTGCTCTGAAACTTTGATACTCTTAGTATGATCAGAGTATCCATCGAATACTACAAAAACGTTGTTACCAAAATGTCTATGAACATAATTAACGTACTTCTCAAAAATTGCATCGAATTTTTCATCTCGATCCCATACAACGCGATGTAAAAGATATACACCATCGATGATGTAAATGGCTGATTTTTGTGTTTTACACATTTCAATTGCATCGATGAGTGATAATGGATAAGGAGCCAATTCATACTTGAAAAATGTATCAAACTCATCCTCCAAATACTTAGAAATACACACTCGTTGAAACAGTAATACAGGATCTATTGGTACCTTTTCATTGTGATTTTTTTATAGAGCTACTGACGGTTAAAAGAGGAAGAACTTTATCAACACGTTTCAATTTAATATTGTTGAAGGAAAACGCCTCCACTCACCCCGAATGTAAATTGACCCTCTCATAGAGGGGGGAGGGTGAATCTTAGGAGGGGATAGGCGTAGCGGTCAAGTTGGGGAAAGCGTTTCATGAGGTCACTTGAAAACTGCGATGTCTCTTGAATGTTATTTTGTATGGGGAGGTGGAGGAATGGGGGAGGGGGGCAAATTCAGATATTTTTTTTTTTTATACCAAGGGTGGATCCGCCTCTGAATCCAAGCTTGTTTGCACAAAATTGTATACTTTACAAACTTTGTATCCTCCATTTTTAAGACACTTACCATTCAAGAGATATTTGAAAAACTTATTTTTGAGCTTTAACCTTGAATAAAACGTTTAGCTTCACTGGGATCCGTTGGAAAACTTTTTATATAATGATGTCCTTAATTATTTACAGGTTAATTTCTACGTCAAAGTGTAATACGTGGACACTAATAAGGGGTATTGGGGGATTTTTTCGAAATTTGAGTTACCGAACTGCAGTTTTAGGCTTTATTTTATCACTTGGGGGGGGGGGGGGGTTGACCCCACGACCCACCCACTGAATACCCATTTGTTTGTGCATAATTATAAATTTTCAAACTTTGTCTCCCCTATTTTTACAATAACACTTACCGTTTAAGAGATATTAGGGAAAAATCAATTTTGACATTTGACCTTGAATGAAATATTTAGCTCCACCGGGATCCATGGGGACTTTTGACACTTCACTTATAATGATGTCTTTAGCAATACTTATGTTAATTTAAAGTACCAAATTCGAGTAAAAATAAGGGGTCTGAGGAGAATTTTTCGAAATTTATCTCCCCAAATGCCGTTTTTAGCTATTTTTGGTAGCTTTAGGGGGGAGGATATGACCCCCCATGACCCATATTCGGAATCCCCACTTGGTTGTACACAATTGTATACTTTTCAAACTTTGTAACCTCTATTTTGTTGCTTCCAATTACCGTTTAAGAGATATATATGAAAAATCGATTTTTTGACCTTTGACCTTGAATAAAATTTTTAGCTCCACCGGGATTCATGAGGACTTTTTGAGATTTCACTTATAATGATGTCCTTAAGGTCTGTACAAATTTTCAGCTCTATGCGAATTTTTCCGAACTTTCGCGTTTTTTTCGTCTATTTTGACCGGGCTAAGGGTGGAGCGAAAAAAATGAATTTTTGATTTTCGTAAACGGGTACCTTTCATTTACTGTGAATGAGGATAAGTAACAATTCTGTAAAATATTTCACTTTTGGGAAGTAATCTTTAGTCTGCGCATTTGGCCTAAAGTTTTGAAATTTTTTATTTTTTTTAGATTTTTCAAATTTTTTTAAAAAATATTGCAAATGATAAAACTAGTGACGGGTGGTTATTAAATGGAAGAAAAAGTTATGAAATATACAAGATTTTTTTAAAAAACATTTTAGATTATGATTTCAGTCTGCGCATTAGGCCCAAAGTTCATCAAATTTTCAGAAATTTCCGATATTTTCAATATTGGGCAGAAACTTTATAATTCAATATTTCCTCTAAATAATTACTTAAAGTGCCTTCGAAACACTTTCTTAATCATTTTGTTGTTTTTTTGAACTACTCAACTCTTTGCTTGCTCATTGAAATTACCCAGGACTCACACCAGGAAGTGGCCGCACTTGGGGTGGCACCCGAGCTCCCCTTGCTTCCAACTAATAAGAGCACACATTTCCATTTCTTAGACAAGTCAGGAACAATAAATTATTTCTTTGAGTAGGATATTGTTTGCATTGGTTTTGATGGATGCACTACAAAGATAGGAAAATACAAAGGTGTAATACGGAAACTGGAAGAAAAACTTGGTAGACCTCTGTAATGGGACATTTGCCAATTACATTTGAATGAACTTAATTTGTTGCATTTTTTGCAAAAGCTAGATGGACCTACCAGTGGACTAAAGTGATTTTTGGGCCTGTTGGGCGAAGCTAAACAACATGTTATACTTTCAAATCAGTTCAATATGAACCTATAGAATTTGTCATTGATCAGATTGATTTTTACAATAAAAATGATTCAAGTGCTGAGCAACAGTAACTTCATGAGATGAGCAAGGTAATTTTGACTGGAAAAATATCCAGAAAAATATGAAACAGAAGTCCAAGAAAGCTTTCCCAAGCCAGATGTTGACTACAGTTAACATAATCTTTAGATTATAATTTTTAAAAGAGTTCATAACTTTCGCGGTAAAAGTGTCCTTGCTCTTTTAGGATGAAGTGCAGACGGTACTAATTAAGCTATAAATTTGTATGAGATTATCTCTCCGAGAAAAAGCAGAAAATTGTATTCACATCTATTCAAAACAATGTATACTTTGCACTCAAGAAATATGCTGCTATCGATATCTCTCTCTCTTTCTCTCTCTCTCTCTATATATATATATATATAAATGGATGTATGTATGTTTGTTCCTTATACAAATCCATAGTTCTCGTCGGATTTTCAACAAACTTGGCACAGAGGCTCCTTGATGCATTAGAATTCAATTAGGCGGGGGGTAGGAAATTTAAAAAAAATTCAAAAAGCTCAAAATTCAAATCTTTTGTCTCAAAATGGCCATTTTCATTCAATTTTGAATAGATAGAGTAATAGAGATAAGACTTTAAGCATACAAATTGATAAAATGTAACACATTTAAATAGGAGTATTTTCCAAGAAAGATTACGATTAACAATGAATTAAGGCTCAACACTATTTCATTTAAGCATGAAATAAGTTCTTATATTCCCATGTCGATAGAATTCATTCAAATATTTTTAGAGCTATGTTGTATTAATAAGCACCCGGGCAACGCCGGGAAATAATCTAATTAGTTCATAAGAGAAAGCATATAAAGAAACTTGTTTTAAAAGACTAGAAAACAAACAAGCAAATAAATGAGAACGCTTCAGATCCCAAAAATAGATAAAAATCTATTTTTATACATTACATACATAAATTAAAAGTCAGTATACATCGATATGATTTCTTGTCATGATGTGGAAATTACAATGCAACCTTTTACAAGTAATTTAACACAATATTTACAAAGATTATGGAAGCTGAGAATTTAAATATGATGTCAAAATGCGCTCTTTTTAAACTGCCATTCAAGACTCAATCAGTTGAAAGAGCTGTCAAATAGGTCACAAGCTCTTCAAAATTGGTATATAATCACAGGAAAAGTAAAAGTTTAGTAAAAACCAGCATATCTGACACAAATATTTGATCAATTTACGACACAAAGGAACAATTTAACTGTGAAAGACGTATCTAAGAAATGTAAATACGTGCTCGCATCGGTTGGAAGGAAGGGTTCACGTGTAGGATTAGAAGTGCGGTCACCTCCTCGTGGTGTGTCCTGGGTAGTTCCACATGAGCTAGCGAAGAGTTGCAGGGTTCAAATTAATAACAAAATGAATAAAAACAAGTTTGAAGGCACTTCAAGTGAATATTGAGAGGAAATACTGAGTTAAAAAATGTCGAAAATATCAGAAATTTTGGAAAATTTGATGAACTTTGAGCGCAGTGCACGAACTGAAATAATAATCTAAAATGGTTTTAAAAAATTCTTTGTATATTTCAAACCTTTTTCTTCCATTTAATAACCACCCGTCACTAGTTTTATCATTTGCAATATTTTTAAAAAAAATTTGAAAAATCTAAAAAAAATCAAAAATTTCAAAACTTTAGGCCAAATGCGCAGACTAAAGATTACTTCGCAAAAGTGAAATATTTTACAGAATTGTTCCTTTTCCTCATTCACAGTAAATGAAAGGTACCCGTTTACGAAAATCAAAAATTCATTTTTTTCGCTCCACCCTAGCCGTTCACTCTCAATTTCGGTTTTCAAACTTTTTCATGTTCTTTACACGAGAACTCAGGAGCGCACCCAGAAGGGGGCTTTGGGGGCTTAAGCTCCCCCTATGAAAAAACCGGACTTGAAGGTCTTAAGCATCAATTACATTTTAAATTTTTCCACTGTGTCAGAAAAGATTCAAGTCATAAATAACTCAATATATACTACGCTTTGAATCCAATGGAAATAACAAATACGCACACGTATAACATATACCTTGTCTTTCTTTTAAAGTCTAGGGGAAAGTGGGTAAATTCTCACTTATAAAAGACCGCTCCGTGCTCCCCCTCATCTACAATTTCCAAGAAACCAAAGCATTGTTTTCAATTAAATCATTCATTTTACATGTACAGACGCATGAGGCATGACAATGGGGTCTCAGCAAAGCATAGAACTCCAAATCACAGAGCGTCTCATCATCAAAACCAAAATAATTTTAATTTCGAGGATTTGTCATGGAAAATCATGATGTTTCGCGGTGGCGAATTATAGGTTTGAAAATTCGTCATAATGAAATTTTTAAAGCTCTTTTCTGTCAAAAACAGAATTCTTTAAAACATTTTTCATGCACATTTTTTGAATCTATTTCACAAAAGCCCCCAATGGCCGGGGAGGGGGAGAAGGGGCAATTGCGACATGATTAGCCGGCCACTGATTTTCTGAGAAACTTGCTCGAGAAACAAGAAAACAGATAAAAAGTTAAAACAGATTATAAA
>JAXGGA010020860.1:0-17543 GCA_038373865.1 Uloborus plumipes | reverse complement strand
ATGAACACATTGCTATTTCAAGAACTGCAAAGCATTTACAGCTGTTTCTTTATGCTTATGACACAAGAGTCTCCCGTTCAGTTGTGCTCCATGGTTGTCCTAACTTATTATGAATACATTTCATTTCTTTAGATCTGCTTTGGCAAACTGAAGGATTTAATAAGAAATGGTCTGTAGAGTTTCAGTTTTAGTTTCGATTTAACTACTGATGGTGAGGCTTCGTTTTCCGGAGTTGTAAATGAAATTTTGTATGTAAAATGTCTAGGAAAAACCGAAATAAACTATTTCAAGTTATGTCTCACGACATAACTTAAAAAACAGTATTAAATTATAACAAGCAAAAACTACGTTCCAGAAAAAAAAAAAAACATTTTTTATTCGATCAAAAGTCGACGTTCCAGTATTGGCATCAAAAAGAACCGTACATGGGAAAACTAGAAAATATATACATATATATATATTTCTTACTTAGTTATAGTTTGCAAATGCATAGAAAATAACACTTAAGTTTTACGGAGGCTCAAATTTACTAAATAAATCTTTCAGTTGAAGAGCAAAGCAAGTTAAAATTATATTGCCTGCAAATACATGAAGACTACGTTATATTATTGCTATCCAGAGGTTTATAGTTGTATTGAATATCACTACAGCTATATCAACAGCATAATACTCAAAGTGATCAAAGTTTATAGTATTTTTTAAACTTTCTCTTGTATTTTTACGCATATGTTTTCGAAAAAGCGACGCAAAGTTTAGTTATTTCTAACGTTGAGCATTATTTACACAAAATTTCAAAGAAAATAGTTCAAACTTTGATGGTATTTGAACGTATGTTTTGTTTCTACTGAAAAATACGAGTCGTATTCCAGTCAGATTTACCGTTTAAATTTTTGGTATGCGCAAATATTTCCGAAGTTTTCAGTCTATTTTGTTTCTGGATCTTATTTCTATGAATTTCTGAAATGTATGCTGTGCATATAAATGAAAGCATTATGGTTAAATTCCTTTGTGATTTTGAGACGAAATTATTTTTATTGTTGACATACGTATCAGTTCCAGATAAGTGAACTTTTCAAACAGATAAAATAATAATACGCTATGAGACAGTACAAACGTTTTGATTATGCTATACAATGTTAACAGCAACGTACCATAGGAACTGTTTTTATCAGTTAATTTTCTTTTAAATGCACTTATTATCTTTTTGCAATTTTCTGCATAACATCTTCAGACTCAATCTGGTTTAGACATTGCACACAAAAGAATAAGAGGGAAGCACTACATTATTCTACTGTTCTCTAAGAAAAGTTAGATTTTCAAAATTGACGCAGGAGAAAGCAAATTTTAAGATTGAATATAAAATTGAAAGACTCACGTCATTTTGAACAGTTCTGCATAGAAATTTATCTTTTTAGATAATTAGATACAGCGTACTGGAAATAATATCCGTTAAACATTATATAAAAAATAAATAAAGTAAATGGAAAATAAAATTAAAAATAACATTAGTTTAAATTTTGACATCTAGAATTCACATGGCTTTTTGAAAATGACAAATTGCGATAGGTGTGTGTGTGTGTGTGTGTGTGTGTGTGTGTGTGTGTGTGTGTGTGTGTGTGTGTGTGTGTGTATTCTGCATAGTGGCGTAGGAGCAGGGTCCAGTGGATGTTCTGGGAGGTGGTCGCACCAGAAAGCCCTTCTGCAGACTTAGAGTTCACTCTGAAAAAGGAACTACCGGGCGTTTGAGGTCGAGAGAGAAAACAAAGAGCAATTTTTCATTGCTCAAAAAGGATGAAAAATTGAAAGTAAATTATTTTCGAATTAATAAGGAGATAGTATATTTTTATTGCCACAATTTAAAATCTAATGCAACGTAAAAGGGAAATGTTTCAAATCAGAACTAACCCCCGAGATTAAGATAAAGCAGAGGTGCGGATTAATACAATTTAAAGTTTTCTTCTTGATTGAATCACAAAAGGAATAAAGTACGTATATTATAACTTCATATTAATATATTTTGCTACATAAAATCGTATGAAATTGAAAAACTATGGTAGAAAATCTGTTTATTAAAAGTTTGGATTACGATTACTTTATGCATTAGCGCCACCTATAGATAACTTTTGTTGTGAAAGAGCCAACAGGCCCGGGGAATATAGCTCCTCTTTCAGTTACTAATTAAAACGTAATGAGACAGTTCCAGCTTGAGAACGTTGGGTTCTTAGATTAAGCACATCAATATTAATCGACTTGAAGCAAGTTCCCGCAGTCCCAAAGATTGGTAAGTGAACCTGAACGATACCGGTGCTTTGCGCACATACTATAATAGCTATATAGCTATATTAGCTATATATTTAATTTTAAGTATTTTTACAGAACGCTTTTAATTACAAATTTCTTAAGTGTAGTTTCAACTGCTTTGACTATAAACCAAATTTCAACCTTGATCCGCATTTTAGTTTTTCCAAATGAAATAGTAAGCCTTCAAAATAAAAACTACATAAAGTCGCACGATACTATTTAAACTACGAGAACATAATTAATGCATTTCTAGGCTCAAAACCACTTTCTAGCTAGAAATAAGCATAGTTTCATTAACTTAAAATACGTTTATTTCTTTCTAATTTCCTATAATTACACTTTAACGACAGTGGGGAAGGACTGTTCATCAGATAAAACGATTGAAGCCATCAGCGAAATAGGAAATTGCGGACAAAAAAAAACGTAATCTGTGTAAGAGCCACTGAGCCTGATTCCTCCTGCTTCTAATCGGACTTTCAGTTCGTCGCTCGGACGTGGCCTTTCTCATTTAAAGCCCGAATAACAAATCAAAAGAAGAATTTGATAAAAGCCCAGGAGGTAGAAGAAGTCTTTTTTTTTGGATTTGTACTTCGAGACAACATTCGCACATCAGCGAAAAGCCTTAAGTACCGATTCTTGTTTGCGCTCTTTTTCTATTTGAACAGTGAATAATTTAGTTTTGGTGTTTTAAGACGGTTAGAAGGGTTTGATTTGTAAGTAAAGTTTTAACGCGAGGTTGTTTCGCTGGAAGAGATAATTTATTTTTAAACTTAATACATATTTGTTGCTTTCTAGAATTATTTTAAAGCTTTAACAGTTTTTTTATTGGCTTGTTTCTTACTTTTGTTAATTATTTACGGTGTCAGAGGTTAAAAAAAAATACTTTTATACTTTGAAATAGGTTTGAAGCGTAAGTAACTTTTAACGCTAGATTACTTCGCCTAAGCAATTTTTTAATGAAATATATGAGTTCATTTTATAAGGGAAAACAATTTTGGAGTCTTAGTAATTAATTACTGTTTGTTTTTGCGCATTAGCTTGCTTATTAATTAGCTTGTTTCTTTTGAATGAAACGAATAATTTTGTTCTTGGAGAAAACATAATTTGCAAGGAAAGTTTATGCTGTCATAGGGACCTTGTAGAAAGGAGTTGGTGTAGCACTGTCAAATTTAGTTTAAAAATCCCCCAAACATGTGGATTTTCAAGATCCAGAAAATGTTTAACGCCTATATCGTTTAATCGTATGGCGTAATAATATTTTAAGTATATTTTGGTTTCATCGCTCTAGACTGAACTAAATTTTGATTGCACATTACATTGTTAGAACCCAGGGAAATATGTGTAGTGATTTTGTAGTACATTGATCCAACATGAGCGATTTGCACCCTTTCAATCACAGTGGCTTTTGGAAGAAACTCACGAAATTGAGAGGCTCATCAGATCGACATTTTATTGCCGTTTCAAGTATATTTGTATGATAAAAATAGTCACATTTTTATGTCCGTGTTTACTAACAGCTTTGTCTTTTTTTTTTTTTCTTTTTTTCCAAATTATGACTTCGTTTACAAACTTGCAATTATTCACTATGAAGAATTCCATTTCTTAGTTTAAGGAATATGGGGCCTTTCAGCGTGGAGATGGTTTTGAAGAAAGTAAAAGAAGTTAGAAACTATAGTGACTTGATTTATAAAATTAACTATTACTTTTTTAAAAATATTATTTACATTGGAACTTTACCAAGACTTCACTTTCGACCATATTTTGGATTAATCAGTCATAACTGTATAGCAGGCAGATGTCCATTGCAGCTAAATGACGTCATCGCGAGGTCGGTATATGCTTGTAATATTGCCTTAGGCTCGACTTGAGCCAAATGACAGCTTTATTTGTTGTATGCTTTTTAAAACTGGAATTCATACTTTGATGCATATTGATCTTTCTTAGCTGGTAGGCGACGGCTAGTTGAAATCAACTGGCCTTACTTTTTCAGTCTTGCCTCCAAGAAGGATAAATGTCGTAATTTAAAAATTTAAAGTCGATACTAAACCTTAATATTTAACAATTCACTTTTTTGAACAAAAACAGCTCTTTTTGCCTTTTTTTATACACTACAAAAAATGAACTCTTGTTTTTACTGTGTAATACTGGCAGCAGAGGTTCCAATTTAAAACTGTAAAACGCACAGTAATAAACTGTGAAACTAGAAATTTTACAGGTTATTGAAGTAAAATTTAGCTGTATTATACTGTAAAAACAGCAGTATATTACTGGCAGCACAGGTTCCAGTTGAAAACTGTAAATTACACTGTAATAAATTGCTAAATTAGTAAATTTTACAGTCTATCACTGTAAACTTAGCAATTTTTACAAATAGTTAATATAAAATTAGATATATACTATACAGCAAAATCAACATTCATTTTTCACAGTGTAGCGTGAGTTGCATGAGGCTGTTTCGTCAACGCCTCCTAAATACTAAACGCCTGCAGCTTTCTGGCTTTTAGCACAGAGCAAAATGTCGTCCTTGGTTCACGATACTCTGCCATCTACCGGAGTTCTTCGAGAAATATAAATTAACGATTGGTTCATTTCTAAATTTAAACTTAAAAATCAACCAATCAAAACATTTAATTCGAATATCATTTGGATCCATCGCCAATAGCTGCAAAATGCCGTTGGTTCACGAAGCACTGCCATCTACCGGAGTTCTTCGAGAAATTAACGATTGGTTCATTTCTGAATTTAAATTTAAAAATTAACGAATCAAAAAATAACAACGGCATTATCGGATTGCCACAAGGTGGCGCTTAAAGTGGAACCAGCGATGACCGTAGCAAAGCAAATGTACTAGGCATTTAGTATTTAGGAGGCGTTGGTTTCGTTGGGTACAATGTTTCATTATATCTTCTGTTTTCACGACAAAAGTGCGCGAATCACGAAGAAGCATGCAACAATATGTTCTCGTTTTTCGTTTATGTACACTTTTTTCTTGTTTTCTGAAATGTCACTAGCGTTTAAAATGCAACTCAAAATACCATGGTTTTTTTTAATAAGTAATTCTGATTTTATTTTTCAGTAATTTTGTTCATTAATTTTCAAAGCTCATTACACATTTTATTACAAAGACTTCTTTTGAAAGATTAAATACCTGCAGCGTAATTGGATATTGTAGCTAAAAATCGTTATCTCATGGGTATAGTTGAATCTTTGACATTTTCATAAATATTTCTTTTCTTTCAATAGTGTATAATGTATTTATATCATTTTAAATATTAATCTATTTTTTTGTATGCAAAATTTCTTCGTAATAATTTGCATGTTAAATGAAATATTTTACAAATTACAACGAACAAAATTATTTTTCTTAGTAGTATTTTAAAACAATAAATACTTTATCTCTAATAACTTAAAAAGTGTAGTTTTCTTCTAACTAATTAACGTTAGATGTGGAATTATTGAAGTACATAAATAATTTCATTTGAAACTGGAATTGCTGAATCTTTGCATTTTGCGATTTAACACTTTTCTGTTCTGCTATTTTATACTTTAGTGGGCGTTTTGTAATTAGTCACTGTAATGAACAAAAATACTTAAAATACTTTAGGAGTAAATATCTTCCCAAGTAGCACACTTCGTTTTTTAAAGGTTGTAAAATGGTTATTAACGTTGTAACAACCGCTTAAAAACGTTTATAAAACGTTTAAAGGTTATTTGTGCTACCTGGGTTTCTTGTTTATTTTTTGCTTATATTTCGTATTTCTAATCAAATAAATTTATACATACGAATTTATTGGATGTATCCAAACCTTGCAAAATTCAATTTTTTATACCGGAAAGTAATGTATTTTGATAACATTGTACAGTTGAGAGAAATATAAATAGTTTTAAAAAATCTTACTACATTTCATCCAATTGAGAAAATCTCATTAAAGGGAAAATACTTACAATAGAGAAATATTTTTGCATAGAAACGACTAAAATAATTCACACACAATATATTGTGTTACGTTCCTTTTTAATATATACAGGGTGTCCACTCCTATCGTGGCCCAATAGCTAATTTCTAAACCGTTAGAGATAAGCATATAGTTTATTTAGGAAAAAATCTCTAAATTACGAAAGGAATTTGGGTCTATTCAATGTTTTTCAAAAAATCAAATTTTGAAAGAGTTACGAAATTTAAATTTTTATACAGCTCCCCAGTCCTATCAATCATATTTAGTAAAACATTCTTGACACTGTAACGTTTAAAACAAAACAAAAAAATCACTGTTCTACGACAAAAATTGACCGAGTTATGACGTTTTGAAAAATCAAGATTTTGCATTATTTCATGACGTCATCGAGAGATCGCTTAGGGGACCGTATGCGAAATCCTTCAAAATCTTGATTTTTCAAAACGTCATAACTCGGTCAATTTTTGTCGTAGAACAGTGATTTTTTTTTAGTTTTAAACTTTACAGTGTCAAGAATGTTTTACTAAATATGATTAATACGACTGGGGAACTGTATAAAAATTAAATTTCGTAACTCTTTCAAAATTTGATTTTATTTGAAAAACATTTCGTAGTCAAAATACCTTTCGTAATTTAGAGATTTTTTCCTAAATAAACTATATGATCATCTCTAAGGGTTTAGAAATTAGCTATTGGGCCACGATAGGAGTGGACACCCTGTATATATATATATATATATTTTAACGTGGATTGGGATAAGATGTGTTAAGCCGCATTTTTAATATCGTTGAATACCCTTATAGGAAGTTGCTTTAACTCCAACACACTCACTTAAAATAAAACACGAAACACATTCATCCAAATTAAAAAGTAACGAGCTGAGAATTTAAAATTTATAGAAAAAGGATAAATAATGGTTCTTATTTGCGCCTGCGGTGTCAAGATATCCGACTTAAATGATGACCCAAAATCTGATATTCGCTTTCCGAGGCAAATAATTAAGTGCAACTTCCGGGAACTCTACCAAATATGCTCCCCCCTGAATCGAACGCAATTAGTCATTCTCCTCAGCCAATAAACGGTCGCGGAGTTAGACTGACGAATCGGAGAAGTCGTTAAAGCGGCGCTTGTTCCCCTTGTTATTAATGAAGATGCCGTGCAAGCTGCTAAGCATCCTTTCTATATGTAGGTAATGCCTCGGTCTGGATTGATGCGCTTTCCATGGAGATGTGCAGAGGAGAAATAGATTATAATTGAAAATTTAGTCTCTTAGAGCGGTTGGAATTAGGAGAAAGCGTGTAAGAGGATGAGCACGCTGTAATATTTTTAAAGTCGATCTAAGACTTTTAAACCAGTCAGATTTGAATGGAAATTTTGTTCCGTTTTGCCCAAAGGAGATGCTCTTAAGTGTGTTTCAACCTTTTTTAACACGTTGGGAGCGCATGAACTCTTGGAAGGGCGGTAACAGTTTCATGTAGCGGGCGGCTGCCCTCTTGGGGGAGAACTTTAAATTTTCACAATTGAATATTTAAAAAACATTTTTTAAATGTTCAATTCCCTTTATCTACATTACAAATGGAGTGGAATTTGTAAGTTAGACAACAAAAAATTTTCAACCCGATGGTGGTTACCATTGTCATGAGGTCAGCATTGAACGTGTTAACTCGAACCGGTAACAAGGTAAGAAAGAGCTTTTTGGAAAGGTGTGTGCTTTTTAATTATTTATTATTCTTTCATTTATATTATTTAATGAACAGTCGGGGCCATAGTAGCCCGATCGGAATCGCAACCGGAGGGTCCCGGGTTCGATTTTAGCCGATCAAGGATCCGCCGTCGTCACTAATGGTGGATGGGCGACGTAAAATAAATGTCGTGGTCACAAAGTCCTCCTAGTGAAACGATACCTCTGTAGTGTCGACCAGGTGTTTGGTCACGATCAAAAGAACAGAGCACTCTGAGCTAAATCGGACTTCCACCTTTATGATGCTCGTAAAAACTTAAGCCGTACTTATTCCGCCTTAAATCGGGTAGATATGTCTACTTGGGCTCGGGTACCCGAGTGGTTTCAGAAACAACAACAAACAACTATTTACAGTCGAGTCTCGATGACTCGAAGCCTTATAAACCAAATATTCTTTTATTTTTAAGCTTTCATTGAGTCTCCAGACTCTTAAAAAGGCGAACTATCAATAACTCGAAGCTTTTAGCCGGCCTTTTGGGACTTCGAGCTATCGAGACTCGACTGTATTTAATTATTTCTTCTAAAGATAAAATCATTTCACTAGTAACTAAAGACCCATTCCAAATATTAATTACTAGATTTTTTTCCCGCTTGTCATCGCTTGAAGTCCAAATTCTCGCTATGAATTTTTTATGTAACTGTCCGACTTATCAGCAGGCTTACGCAAAACAGAGAGGAATGGCAGCAGCTTCACTAGTTTTCCTATACAGTAAACGCAAACTGCAATGATCTTTTAATCAAAAGACTTATTATCTGCTGAACTTAGAGACCAATACGATTTGTTGCTGTATTATTCGAAAACTGGTGAGATGGACTAGTTTTTGGTGAGTTTGGTAGATTGTAGCTCAAAGGATTGCTTTCGCAAATGCCGATTACAATTTTTTGGCACAATTCAATTTTAAGTTTTATCAATGATTCAAACAACATCAGTGAAAAATGGGGTTCGAGAATCCTCAATATTTTAAAATGCTCAAAAAAAAAAAAAAAAAAAAAAAAAAAAAAAAACCTCGTAATTAGATCCAATTGACTCTTAACTGACTAACCACAAACACTGATCGTATCTTTAAAATTTCTCAATAATAATCTTACACAATTTTGATGTGTTTAAACCCCTTTTGTTTGGCCCTGAATATATTAAAACACATTCTCATATTAGTAATTCAATGAGATCTCTCGTCAGCTCCACAGAACCCATCCGTGTTCCTACAGGCCAATTATCTCCTCTAACTGTAAGCGATGTAGATTTTCGAAATCTAATCTGGAGAATTCGAGAAGCCATTAGAACTTAGCTCACTGTTTGTTAATGACGATGGGATGCAAGATTGTAAATATTTTCAGTGAAATAAAGTTTATGCATTATTCACGATCTATGGCTCTTCGTAAACATGAAGAGACAACACAACAATAGCATCATAACTAAAGTTTCATTTATTCGCTAAAATAATAAATGTATACTAAAAAACTTTTCCAACACTTCAATTAATGTCAATTGCTCCTTGCTGTTTACGCTGCTAAGTTAAAATTAAGTCATAGATCATTAAAGCTATTTCCTGCTCTAAAAGGACTTGTTTTTTGCTTAGTGAAATTTTATGGGAGATACAGCACGGTGAAGAATTCTTCACGAAGAGTTTGATCATAAAAGAATATGAGTAACAAAAGAGTTTAATATACACTGGCGGAAAAAAAAAATCCCAACACCAAGAAAAAATTACTGTAGAGTAATGAAATTTGGGTAATGCAATTGTCTAGTTAACATGTTTAATTGATTAAATGTACAAGATCACAGGCTAATTTAAGCTCAAGGAAATGATGTGCAAATGTGAAATTATGTTACTTTAATAGCCGGTGTAACCTCCAGAATTTTGAAGGCAAGCGTGCATGCATTGTGTCATACAGATGCCGAATGTTACTTTATGGTATGGTGTGCCATACTTGTTGCACTTGTTGTGTCAATACTAGGACAGTCATTGCTGACTGTGGATGATGCTGGAGTAGCCGTGCAATGATACCCCATACGTGATCAATTGGAGACAGATCTGGTGATCTTTCAGGTCATGGTAACATGTCAACACTCTGTATAGCACATTGCGTTACAGTAGCGGTGTGAGGGCGAGCGTTATCCTGTTGGAAAACTTCCCCTTGAATGCTACTTATGAAGGGCTGTACTATAGGTTGAATTACCAGACTGACGACTAATTTGCAGTCACTGTGTTTGAGATAACCACAAGAGTGCTCATGCTGTCATAGGAAATTGCTCCCGATACTATAACTCCAGGTGTAGATCCAGTGTGTCTAGACCGCAGACAGCTTCGTCTTGTAACTATCTGCTTTGTTTTTGGAATATATTATTATTTAAATGAACTGAGAAGTTTTATACCGGTCAGAACTGTTTGAAAAAGTACCGATTTATTTTAATTCATTTCATTGCTATCTACTTTCTAATGCGTGCTATTTCTTAATCTGCGAACTATTCATTGATTAATGTACTCAACTTTAACATTTTAACTACCTAAAATGGTTGCTGGTGAATGTTAATTATAAAAATAATTGCAAGTGTGAACGATAATGACATGTCATAAGCAAATCCATGCCAAAGTATAGAACTAACAAACAGCTATAATCTGAAGCACACCTTCTAGCTCTTCAATCAACACTCCCGCTCACCATCTCTTTTGAAACCTACCTCTCCAGGAATGGAACACAATTAGTCATTGCACTTCAGCTATTAACGATGAGGATTTGTAGGACTTAAGCTGACAAATTGGAGCGGTCGTTAAAATTTAGTACACTTGCACTTGTTATTAATGAAGATAATATGCAAGACTCGAATCACCACACCGTAACTGATAGTGAAGAAGTATTACATTTCGGTGTAGATTGATGATCATACTATGGTGATGAAACTGGAGGAATAGATTATTATTGAAAATCTTAAGCTTTCAAATAGGGATGTTAACTTGTACTGTAGGTGGAATTATATTTGCTGCAACATGAAAGATTTATTGTTTCAAGCAATATCAAAGTCAGAGTAATTTGCATTTAGCTGAAGTTTCGAAGTGAAGAGGTTTCCCAGTTTAATACCAAACCTTTATTCATAGTTGGTGAACAAAGAATCGTTCTGAAAAATAAGTTTAATTGACAAATTAATACCAGAGATAAAGAACGTTTTTAAAATTTATGTTTGGAATTCAAAAACATTAAGTTTGGAAAGTCTTTATTAGGCTAAGTTGTTCTCCATAGGGTTTATGTGATCCGTCACATTTAATTGTTTAAAAAAAACGGCTGAAAAAGCAAACTCTAATTTTTCGAACTCTATGTCTGGTCCAATTTTATATCCCCCTTTGGGGTATCTAGAGTCCCCATATCAAATGTAAGCTATTCTCTCTTGATGTGTAATACCTTTAACTTAGAACGTATTTAAATATAATTCAACTTCGCAGAGATGGCTTCTGACTCCTCCTTTTTTCAGGATTGTCCATTTTTAGGAAGGGGTGATACGTAGATGAAAATTGAGGAATGGTATTCACAATTGATGGGGGAATTTGAATGGGTAGAAATTCTACCTATTTTAAGGAATGGACTCGTTTTCTTATTTGATTGACACCGGCATCTCGTCGCGGTTGAATTATACCTGTTCTTTTATAAGCGTACATAACTGGTAAATATTGTTCCAAAGAGAGTTCACCTCAAATAAAAAAATTAAATGACAAAATAAAAATAACTAAATCAAACAATAAAATCAAAACAACTTTAAAACAAAATGTAAAGCTGAAGTTTTAAATCTACAAACTATTTCTATCAACTTGTTTCGCTCGTAAAGGTAAGAATCAATTATTTAGATGTGCCTTTTTGATTGCAACACCCTAAAACTGCAGTTTCTCTTTTTATCATTATATTTGCAATTCCAGTTCGTCTAATGAAGTGAAATTTTAACTTTGAGAAAAAAATTCAGTACAGTAAAAGCTATTCGTACAAAGCTGTATATCAACTATATTTCTTCTTCCATCAAACTTTTAATTTACATTTTATTGCCTGCATTAATCTAAGCAAATTCATTTTTTCAACGCTATATTCAAGAAGTTATATAATTTTATTTCGTTTTAGTAAAACCAAGCTAATGAAAAGTCTTTTTTTTAAATTTGTTTTTTATTTTATCATAAATTTTACTAATCAGAAAGAGAATGTTCATTAGAAGATGTTTTTAAAACTAATAACTATCTGAAGTATTTGGAAAATATTCTCATAAAAAATGTGACAGCTTAGCAACTTAAAGAATTTAATTCGTGTTTTAGGAGAAATCTGAACTGAGAGAAAAAAAAAGAAAAAAAAAAAACGTCTTTTTTCCATATGCTATAGAATTTCATCATAACAAAAGAAAGTCTATTGGAAAGGAGATTTTTCCAATTAATGAACTGTCACAAAACTTTCGTTTGTCATTCATCAATTAACATACTTCATTAAAATATTTTTTTCTGGTAATGAGATTGAGTAATACGATTATTTGCAAGAATGATCCGAAGAAGTAATTTTATCTTTATTTTCTCAGATTGGCAACGCTATCTTTCGAAGTCGATTTTTTTTATGTTTAAGAGATGTATTTGGGTACTGTTAAGCGTAATTCAGAATGCTTGGAGAGAAATCAATCTAGATTAAGGGATATAATTAGAAGATGAGAAAGAAATTAACATTCATAAGATTTTGTTACTTTGGAGAAAAGATGTATTTGCAATTAGTTTTTGAATGTGTTCTTTTATTTTTATTGTCTATTGTATGTTCGGGGAAAAATAGATGTATAGAAATGTAAATACGTTAACGAATTCCAAGTAAAATATGAAGGGAAGAAATAGATCTGGTAGACATGTATAGTTCCAGTATTCATTATAAACTTGTTAAAGTTCTTCAGGGCTCTTTTTCTCAATTCTACTTCACATTTTTTCCTTTTTAGCCTACTTTCCCGTTAAAAATAAAAGAGACGAAAAAAGCATTAAAATTGGCTTAATGAATCTAAAAAATGTCGCCAAGTCCAAAAAATATCGCCAAGTCCAAAAAATATCACCAAGTTCAAAAAATATCGCCAAGTAAAAAAAAGTCAAAAAGAAACAAAAAAATGAAATAAATATCGAAAAATTAAAAATTTGAAAGTAGGGTATTGAGATGGGGAATTTGTGTGTCGGTCTGTCGGTCGGTCTGTCGGTCGGTCGGTCTGTCGGTCTGTCGGTCTGTCTGTCCCCCCCTAATAACTTTTGAATGAACATTCCGATTTGGACGAACTTTTTTTTGTTGGAAAGATCTCGGCGAGTACAGCTCATTCCCATATTTGATTTTTTGATTTGAACAATTTTTGGTACAACTTTGAGCCGTTCAAACAACCGGTCCCGCGATACTAACTTTTGAATGAACAGTCCGATTTGAACAAACTTTTTTTTGTTCGAAAGATCTTTTCAAGGATACTTCATTCCCTACATTTTCGATTTGAACAATTTTTCGTTCAACATTGAACCGTTCAAACAAGCTCTCACCCCTAATAACTTTTGAGTGAACAGTCCAACTTAAACGAGCCCAAAAAATATCGCCAAGCCTAAAAAATATCGCCAAGTCCAAAAAATATCGCCAAGTCCAAAAAATATCGCCAAGTCCAAAAAATATCGCCAAGTCCAAAAATATCGCCAAGCCCAAAAAATATCGCCAAGTCCAAAAAATATCGCCAAGTCCAAAAAATATCGCCAAGCCTAAAAAATATCGCCAAGTTTAAAAAATATCGCCAAGTCCAAAAAATATCGCCAAGCCCAAAAATATCGCCAAGTCCAAAAAATATCGCCAAGCCCAAAAAATATCGCCAAGTCCAAAAAATATCGCCAAGTCCAAAAAATATCACCAAATCCAAAAAATATCGCCAAGTCCAAAAAATATCGCCAAGTCCAAAAATATCGCCAAGCCCAAAAAATATCGCCAAGTCCAAAAAATATCGCCAAGCCTAAAAAATACCGCCAAGTCCAAAAAATATCGCCAAGCCCAAAAAATATCGCCAAGTCCAAAAAATATCGCCAAGCCCAAAAAATATCGCCAAGTCCAAAAAATATCGCCAAGCCCAAAAAATGTCGCCAAACCCAAAAAATATCGCCAAGCCCAAAAAATATCGCCAAGTCCAAAAAATATCGCCAAGCCCAAAAAATATCGCCAAGTCCAAAAAATATCGCCAAGCCCAAAAAATATCGCCAAGTCCAAAAAATATCGCCAAACCCAAAAAATATCGCCAAGTCCAAAAAATATCGCCAAGCCCAAAAAATATCGCCAAGTTAAAAAAATAAAAAGGTAAAATGAATATCGAAAAATTAAAAATTTGAAAGTAGGGTATTGAGATGGGGAATTTGTGTGTCGGTCTGTCGGTCGGTCTGTCTGTCCCCCCCTAATAACTTTTGAATGAATATTCCGATTTGGACAAACTTTTTTTTGTTGGAAAGATCTCGGCGAGTACAGCTCATTCCCATATTTGATTTTTCGATTTGAACAATTTTTAGTTCAACTTTGAGCCGTTCAAACAACCTGTCCCGCGATGCTAACTTTTGAGTGAACAGTCCGATTGGAACAAACTTTTTTTTGTTCGAAAGATCTTTTCAAGGATACTTCATTCCTGTATCTACATTTTCGATTTGAACAATTTTTTGTTCAACATTGAACCGTTCAAGCAACCTTTCCCCCCTAATAACTTTTGAATGAACATTCCGATTTGAACAAACTTTTTTTTGTTGGATAGATCTCAGCGATTACAACTCATTCCCATATTTGATTTTTCGAGTTGAACAATTTTAGTTCAACATTGAACCGTTCAAGCAACCTTTCCCCCCTAATAACTTTTGAATGAACATTCCGATTTGAACAAACTTTTTTTTGTTGGAAAGATTTCGGCGAGTACAACTCATTCCCATATTTGATTTTTCGATTTGAACAATTTTTGGTTCAACTTTGAACCGTTCAAACAACCTGTCCCGCGATGCTAACTTTTGAGTGAACAGTCCGATTTCAACAAACTTTTTTTTTTTCGAAAGATCTTATCAAGGATACTTCATTCCCGTATTTACATTTCCGAATTGAACTAATTTTTGAGTGAACAGTCCGATTTAAATAAACTTTTTTTTTTGTTCGAAGGATCTCAGCAAGGATACTTCATTACAGTATTTAAATTTTCAATTTGAACATTTTTCGTTCAACATTGAACCGTTCAAGCAACCTTTCCCCACCTAATAACTTCTGAGTGAACCATCCGAATGGAATAAACTTTTTTTTGTTTGAAAGATCTCGGAGAGGTTCATTCCCTTATTTCGCTTTTTGGTTTGAACCATTTTTCGTTCAATATTGAACCGTTCAGAAAAAATTTAACATTAGCGCCTACGGGGAATTTAAGTTGAATGTTGATCCTGGAACTTAAAGTCGGATTTCCTTCAAACTAACTTTGTAAAAAAAATGGTTTTGATAAATAATGTTTGTAAAGTACTTTTCTGAATAATCTTCTGTGAGGACTCTGATTCCGACTCCGACTCCACAAACATGGCGGAACTGCAGGCTCAGAAAAAAATGACTGACTGTGCAGACGATTTTTTGTTTATTTATTCATTTGTGTTATTGTATTTATTACTATTATTTTTTTTTTTTGGCAGACGATTTTTTTTGTAACAAAAGTGTTTCATTCACGAGGGCATTTTATTCTTTATTTATATTTAACAACTGGCAACGGTTTAAAAGTGAAAATCGAGACATTTTATCGACGGACGAGTTTTTTTTCCTTTCTTTGATAAAATGTGTTTTGATGTACTTTGTACTTTTAATTTTTTTTTTTGAAAACGATTGAGGAATTTTTCTGCGGAAGAACTGTAACAGTTACATTCTTTAAAAGGTGCGACAAAACTTCATTTATTCATTTATTTACTTTTTATGTCTCTATTTCATCTGATGAGAGGGGTATATTTTGCTTTTAGAAATCAGCTTTAAGTGCTAAAAAGGTATGTTTGACATAATGTTTAGTCTCAGATGATCAGGAGAATAATGATCAGATGCTAGAATGCCGATGTCGATGTACGGGAAAGTAGGCTCGTTTAGTTCTTGACAGAACTTCTTGTTATTATAAAGATGAAGTTTTGAAACTTCCCAAAAGCTCGTTAGAAACATCCATGTAATAGATTGTTTAATGAATTCAAACGGCAAGTTGATTTCAACATGAATTATTTGATAGTATCCGTTTTGTGAATGTATAGCATTAAATCAGTTTTCTTCAAATTCATTAAGTATTAAATGCCACTGAAAAAACGAATAAGTACATATGAAAGTAAAATTTTATTTTGCATTGTTTTGAAAACTTTAACTTTCCACGTATAAACTAATCGCAGTCAATGTGTCTTTGCAGCCTAATTATAATTCAACAGCGACGAGATGGCCGGTGTCAATCAAATGAGAAAACCTGTCCATTCCTTAAAATAGGTAGAATTTCTACCCATTCAAATTCCCCCATCAATTATGAATCCCATTCCTCAATTTTCATCTCGTATCTCCCCTTCCTAAAAATAGACAATCCTAAAAAAAGAAGGGGTCATAGGCCATCTCTGCGAAGTTGAATTATACTGTTTTATGCATTACTAGCGGTACCCGCACGGCTTTGCCCGTGGTATAAAATTAAAAATTCATTTGTAAAAAATTGATATAGCAGAAAAAATAATCTATTTTAGTTATTCAACTATAATTCTTTTAAAGAATGATATAAAAATTTGGCATGGACCCCACACTACTTCCTTTTACGTGTAAATTTCTTAGTAGATGCCTTAAGTGCTAAAATAGTGCTTGGAGTGAGCAAGATAACAATTTAAACATTTACATCCCTAGTTTGCCACAAAACAATGCAAAAAAAAATGTTTTTTAATAATTAATCTCCTAAATATCGCCGATTTTAACATCATTCAGTGGATTTTTCGCAAAATATCGCCAATAGCACCAAATTGAACCCAGATAAAAAAAATAAATATATTCGCCAAATTTGCCGCCAACTTGGCGATATGTCGCCAAATTGGCGTCAAACACTTGGCGACTAAAAGCTTGGCGATATTTCGCCAAGTGCTCGCGCCAATTCATATCACTTGAGTCTGCATTGAAATTAACACTGATTTACCCCATAAAATGGGTAAAAAACCCCTTGGGGAAATTCGAATGCAACCCCAAGGGGAGGTGCACAAAAATAAGCCAAAAGAGAAAATAAGAACAATTTTGCTGCTCACAGAAATCTTAGAAAGTTTAAAAGAAGAAGAAAGTTTTCTTTCCTAACTTCAAAAACAAAATAATAGAAATTTCGTGCATTATTCTTCACCATGATAATAAAAACAATAAACATCGACAAACATCAACCAGCAAATGATAAATTAAAAGCCAAACTCGTTCACTCAAGCCATTTACTGCAATTTATATTGAAAAAAAAAAAAAAAGGAAATAAAATATGTTTTGCCAGACGATAAATTTAGAATGGTTTACTATCAGGTTGTTCCTTTTTTGACCTCATTTAGTTA
>JAXGGA010020859.1:0-17543 GCA_038373865.1 Uloborus plumipes | reverse complement strand
CTCATAAGTACTATTTTTACAACTCGGATTTTGTGAACTAGCGTCACTTTGTCCGTTTCGCCATTTTTAACGAAAATCCCTATAAAGTGCAATGATAGTTATAAGTATTCCCACTCTTTTCTACTTCAATTGTTTCTGTATTTGTATCAGAAATCGCTTGAGCTAACAGATACAAACGAGCTAAGTAAATAATGCAACATTTCAAAGCCCTTAGCTCTCCTCTGAACGAATTAAGCAGTACAATAGTTGCAGGGGTGCCCCGAATTAAATTTTTTGGGAGAGCAAAAATTCCCAATTCGCCGAATGAAATTCCAAATTTTGCCGAAATGTAAAATACGTGTAAACGCATAAAAGTACATCGAAAAGGGACATATGGGCATTTAAAAATTATAATATTGCAATTATGTCTCCTAATTTTTCGAATCATTAGACAAAATGTGCCGAATAAGGGTCGAAGCATTTAACAGAA
The DNA here is from genome assembly GCA_038373865.1 of Uloborus plumipes. Classification (NCBI taxonomy): domain Eukaryota; kingdom Metazoa; phylum Arthropoda; class Arachnida; order Araneae; family Uloboridae; genus Uloborus; species Uloborus plumipes. The sequence continues at coordinate 17,074 of JAXGGA010020859.1, read as the reverse complement.
AAAATAATTTGTCTGATAAGAAAACTATTATCCCAGAGAATCGGTACCGGAGCCTTGCGCATTCAATATTTCCTTGACTAGTCCCAGTCAAGGAGGTGTTAGCGCATTCCACCAATTCACCCCTCTGGTGCGCATACACGGTGTGGATGTGAGAAATAGATCGAGACGTAGTGATCGATACAGCTATGCGTGCAGTGTATTATTCTCATTCGTACAATAATCGAAACATGTGGACGATGATGAAAATACTTTGAATATTATTTAACCACCTATTTTTCCCACTGTTATTTTCGATTTTAGTAAACTAATTGGGAATGATTTTCATGAGTGACAAAATAAGAGCAAAACTTCTCCACTCTTCACACAAGAATTCGCCTCCGCCGCGCTCTTATTATTCTTGTAAAGTTGCTGTAAAATTAGATGTAGTGAAATGAATAAATCAATAAAAGACATTTTATGATTCTGTTCTTCTTCCTCTCTCTCTCTCTCTCTTTTTTTTTTTTTTGCTTTTTTAGACTCCATCACTAAACTGCAAAAACTAACTTGTTTTTACAGTATAAAACTGAAAACAGGGGTTTCAGTTTCAAACTGTAAAATGCACATTAATAAACTGTAAAGCTAGCTATTTTACAGTTTATTACTGTAAAACTAGCAGTTATACAGTTTATTACTGTAAAATTGCTAATTCAACAGTCATTAGCAATTTTAGTTTATTACTGTAAAATAACTATAAAATTAGCTATATTATACTGTAAAATCATCGTTAAATTTTTGCCTGTATAGGTAGCAAAATTAAGGGTTTGGCAATGGTAAATGTATTTAGAAAGCAGTGCGTTTTGGTAACAAATATTATTTTCATGTTTCGTGATTGGTCTGCTAAACATTTTTGAGAAATAGCTAGCAGCCCCATTTTTAGTTGAACAAAGCTCCTCTGTTCAGCAATAAGGTATTCTACCCATTTTTTCTGGACTAAATGGAACCAAAAGAAATAAAGAAAACCGTAAATCCGGATAATGTGGATAAAAGACCAAACCAAATCCTTCAATGGGCCATCTTGTCATTTATTGCGTAGAAAAAAACATGATTCGTCGCAAAATTATGTTTAATTGTTTCAAAGACATTTTTAAAATATTTAAATTTTCTCACATGATTTCTTAACAAAGAATTCGTCCGCTGCCTTCTGTTTCAAGCACGAGCAGTGTACATTGCTGAAACTATAGGTTGCAGAGGGCACCTTCAAGGATGAAACCTTGTCGCTGTGGTGCCACTTGACTTCGTATGGCACTTTGAAAAGTGCCATTTAGCTCCATGTGGCATTTATGGGCGCTTATGGCTTCCCATGGATGTGCCATGGCACCCCAAGTGTGCCAATAATAGCCAAATGGCACCCTTGGGACATCTTCAAGGGTGCCGTATGGAGCCAAGTGGCACCCTGCTTCAGGTGGTGCTGCTGGTAGTATAAGGTTTCACCATTAAAGGTGCCTTGTGCAACCTGTAGTTTTAACAGTGGATGTGAATACTCACACAAACACACACACATACATAAAGTTAACAAACTTGAACTGTAACAAGTTAAAACTTGGCATTTTAGAAGACCATTAAATCACTGAATAAGCAGTATTTAAAACACTATATCATTAACATTATGCGATTTTTTTATCATCAAAATAGAGTGTAAGTAATTTTCTGCAATCGTAGATTATAAAATTATTATCTTTAGCAACGCAGCACTGTCAAAACAAATTCTATTAAGCTAACAACGAAAATATTTGTTGTTGAATTGGGCTAAAGGCTGTTTGGGACCACGAAACAAATTTGTAAACGTTATTCACCAAAAAAAAAACAAGCTTCCATGTAAAGAACGAATTTTTCGTGATTGATCTGTACGAAAAACAAAGGTTTTGTGCGAATGGGAATAAACTGTGTGCTTTGACAAAAATAATGCCATAAAAATTTTCTTAGTCATCTTTATTAGAGAATAGCAAATATTTTTGGTTTGCTTTTTATTTATTTTCTTTTATTTATTTATTCTTTTTTTTTTCAATTTAAATGATTCCAGTTTAGATTGACAATTCATCATTCTATCCTCAAAAAATATTAATAAATAAATAAAATAAAATAATCTGAGGTAAAAGTGTAGTCAATGTTTGCGTTGAGTTGGTCTTCTTTTTTTTTTCCCCTAGAGAAGAAGAAAATACAAAAAAGGAATTAAAAGTTAATGGAAGAATCTGGGGTCTGCTCGTAAAATCGAGCGTACATTTTTTGCATTTAAGAGAAAATTTTTTAATGGGGGGGGGGCTTTAGTGCTGTTATCTTTTGTGCAAAATGTAGTTATAACAACAAAGTTTTATTTGTTCAGAAATGGGTCAAAATTTTTCATGCATAATTTCTTTCCTTTTACGATAAATTAACGCGCAGCGCAGTTTTTGAGGCAAAGAGCTATTTTTTCTCCAGATGTGGAAAAGGATTTCCTTTTAGCGTGCCAAATATTAGTAAACATCATATCCAAGGCCGTATCCAGAGGGGGGGCCCGACGGGCCCGAGCCCCCCCCCGAAACCCGAAATGTTTTATAATGTAAAACAGAAAAAAGAAACGTTTTCTTTTTTTTAAATTTCAAATGGCAAAAAAAATATATATATTATTTTTTCTTTTTAACTATTAAACGAGTAAAAATTTGAAGAAGTACAAAAAAAAAAAAAAAAAAAAAAAACAGACAATTCAAATTCTTATTAGCTGCAAAACAAACTTGAAAACAAGACTCTCATTAGCACTTCCAGCTCTCTTTCCCAAATCAATTCAGGCTCAAGGCAAGCTACTTATCAGTTTGATCGGCGGTCCCCCCTCCCCCCATAAAACTTATAAAACTTACACCACTCAGATTCTTACCCCCTAATCGCCGGCCCGAGTTTCCGACAAGGTTGAGATTGCTTCTCAGCTCCCTGATTCAATTAACAGGGTACTTTTTTGGTCCCCATTTATGAGCCTTTGTAATCCTCGAGGGATTTTAATAGCTAAACATGTCTTCAAACACTTCTAAACATGTTAATATCAACAAGACCACACAAAAACGTATACGTTCACAGACACTCTGCTTTGTTGGACGCTCACCAATCTTAGACAAAAGTTACTTTAAAAAAATTCCATTTACAAATGCTTAAAAACCTTGAAAACTTTGTTAAATGTAGCTGTAAACCTTGAATTTTAAAGTTTCTAACACAAATGGAGGGGAGGTGGGCATCAAGTTGCGCGAAACTCAGCTCCTTGATTAAAAAAAATTATCTGCGTAATGCAAAAATCATATTCCAGCATTTTTTGAAGCATATTTTCAAAAATAATTTTTTGTGACTCGCATGTTTCATTTCTGACTATTCATTAAATACCTAATTCAGTATTTTAGAAGTTACTTTGTAATTGATTCTTTTATTAATATGTTAAGCACGAGAAAAAATATTACCCTACCTGCATTCTTTTTCGTTTTCTGCAGTACTAGTGATTGAAAAAGAAATTGTCGTTATAAGTATTTTTTAATATCTATTTTTAATCTTTAAAAGATGTGTCTTTCAAAGTTTTAACAATTTCGTAAGACTGTCCAATCAACTATTAAAACGTCAGAGACTGGAAAGTGCAAATGAAATGCTTGAAAGAATTTTAACTGTTCCAGAGTCTTTGAAAATCATTAAATACCTTTTTGAAACTCCTTCAAAAGTGCTTCAATCCTATTTCTTATAAATAATTAAAATATGAATTAACTAAATGGCCAGAATGTTACTCTCTCGTTAATTATTTTTTAAATCTCTACACTATTTCTTTTAAAGAATTTTATGTGTTTTATAATATTGGTTATTTTATGTTACTAACAAGTGCTGTGTCTGTCGGTGAGTTGGAGAACTGATCAAAAACTACTATGTAACTATAGTGAAAACCGATGTAAGCAAGTGATAATGTGTTAATCTTTTCTCCACCCTTGTCCTTCCTCTCTGTCGCTTAATGTTAATCGTTTGTTAAACTAAACATTTTTTTATGCTTTGATTAATCTTAATTTGCAAAAGAATGCAGAAAATTTATGAGATTGTTGTTTGCCTACTTTTCCAACATGTTTTTGAAGTCCCGATTGCCCCATATAAGGCCTCAAAATGCAGAATTTTAAAACTTTTTTCCAAAAATGTTCCCGGGGGAGAAACCCCGGACCCCTAAAATTACGGATATTCTACCCCATTTAAAAAAGTTGTCATTACATATCTCTCCATTTCCAGTTCAAGAAAATAATAAGAATAAAGAAATGAAAAACACACACACACATCAAACATCGTGGGGGGGGGGGGGGTCAGCTAGAAATTAGACTTATAGCACACACAAAAATGTATGTGTGTTTGGGCAATGTGCGAAACTCTGGGCCCCTCCCGAAATTTTTTTCTGGATACGGCCTTGATCATATCGCTAATATTACAAAAATGCAGTTCAACTCCTGTGAAACATGTATTCATTGTGGAACCAAAGCTTTCTATTTCACGTAAGTAACAGAACATGCAATAAAATGTCTTAAATCTTGAGGAAAACGAATAAATTGTTTTTGAAACTAAATAAAATAACCTAACATAGGTAGGATATGTGGCTTTACATAGAAAAAAATATCAGTGTAGAAATTATAAGAACGCAACTATTGGGAAGAGCTGAAGCACCAAAAGTTTTCTCAGCTCTGTCATGGTTGCTAAAGTCCTGATTGTATGAAGATTCTGCTTAGTTTGAAGCATTTAGCTTAAATTGCTTAGTAACATTTTAAAATTACTAATTCTAAAATTCTTTTTTTTTTCAATTACAATACATAACATTTGTCCTATAATTTGAACAGAATCGTTTAAAAATTATTTATCAATTAAATGATGCCATATTAATTGAAGTGAACGAACAATATTGAGTAATGTAAAAAGTTGGAACCTACCTGATTTTAATAGGAAGCAGTTGAAGGACTTTGGAGAGGAATGGTTTATGTAGCAAAACCCTAATTTAGAGTAATCTAGATTCAAAGTTTTATAGTTGCAGCTTCTTCGTTTTCAGGTTTTGTCGTTTAGTGAGTATATGAAATTAGTCTAAATGACATCTATTTTTTCATGTACCAAGTTTTACTTACTTACCTGTGTCCAGATTGTATTTCCAAAAAATGTAATATAACCCTTTCAGCTCAAAGCCAGATGACAGTTAAGAGGATTTGAATTAAAAAATAATGTTAAAATATAGGTTTAAAAAACTAAAAAATACGCTTTTAGAGTTAATCAAAATATTTCACATATGATACTCTGATTTAACTCTGATTCTCAAAACGATTTAATATCAGCTAAGTTTTCGTGCATTTATTATACATCAACATGTAACATAGTTTAAACTTTAGTATTAATAATAGCATTAAATATATTACTTTTATATTTGGAAAGAACGTGAATTTATCTTTATTCAAGGTTTCATACAAACAAACGCACATGTGAAACTAATAAAAGCGTATTAATGAGTGGAACGGAATGACATCATTTTAAAATAGTTAAAGTGGTTCCGATTTTTCTACTGATTGCATTTGGGCAAAACTTGTTATAGCAGCCTGTATGCTTTCAATTTCATTTTCAAAATCTCTTTTTGTCGAGGTTAACTACCAGATCACAGTGAAAGAGAAAAGCAACCATATCGTCTAGTTGGGGAGTCAACGATTCATTAAAAGAATACTTCTATAAACGAAGCGTCAAATACAATCTAGAATTTTGCAATCTGCATATGGATCCAAAATTTCAACTAAGTGTGCTGTATTTTATGAAAATGTTTTTTCTTTCTCCAAACTTCAAAATAATTTTATTTATTTCGTTCTCTAATCTATTTCGTTCAACTTTGAATTCATCTTGCCCATTTCATGCTATGTTCGTAACTTAAATATTTCTTTAAACGAGGGGGCGATAGCCACCAGGTCCGCTTAAAGATCTCTCCAAAGGCAATTTTTAGATACTGAAATTCAGAAAAGAAAAAAATTCGATTTTAGACCATCTTCCACGGCGTTAGGGGAAGTCGTATCATGGCTCTCCCCCGAAATATTAGACTTGAAGCGCTAAAAACACAGTCATAGCCATTGTAGGCCATCTTTTGTGACCTACGAGGCGCGTTCAAAAAGTAAGGGCCGTTTGCTTATATTTTAATAATGGCTCTTCGGAGCACAGTTTAACGGCTGCAACACCATCTACTGACTCATTGCGAAGCTACAGCATCATGTGTTTTGGTTCTGAAGTCCTTTTGTTGTCCGTGGATGCAGGGAACAATGGCCGCAGTGGCGTATATAGGTTTTTATTTCGGAGGGGGCCCATATAATCAAGCTTAGCCCCCCCCCCCCCCCAACTTCCTTTTTTTTTCTATTACTGTAAGACAGGTAGAAATTTTCAATTAAAATATTGTAATTTTTGGAAAAGATAGGAAATTACGAAGTTTTAGGTTCCTTCTAAAACTTTTTTCAAAATTGAAATTATTTATGCTACCTTTGATGTTGGAGGATCAAGACTCCTCTGGGAAACTTACTGAAACTTAAATTCTAAACACGCAATTTCAGGCTATCTTTAGTGACGTTAAAGGAATTGAGAAGACTCGGGGTATCTCTCCTGAAATATTTTGACAATGAAGCACAACTCAGGATATATTTCTTCATGCGATCCATTATAATTCGGGATTCAAAACGTCGAACTACGTAGGAACCTCGTCGAACTATATTTTTGTGCTACTAGGGTGATAGAGTAAAAGAAAAGAAAATGAGTTTTTTTTTCAACTGAAGTCTCATTCAAGATATCTTTGGGAAGTAAAAGTTCAAAGACCCTCCCCTGAAAGATTTTCGATGTAAAGATGCGCAATTTCGCGTTCTCTTTGGAGACGTTAAGGGACAAATAGTGGTTAGGGATATCCCTCCGAAAATTTTTTAAATTGAAACCTTAAGCCATCTTTACTTTAGACCATCTTTGATAGTAACGTTATCAAGGACTCTCTCCCGAAATGTTTCGAAGTTAATGTTTTAAAAACATTTTTATTTAGGTTGTCTTTAATACCATCAAGAGAAGAGGCAGGATTCGAGCACTGTGCCCCGAAATTTTGCGGCATTGAAGCTTCAAGAATGCAATTTTAGGCTCTATTTTTTGAAACTGAAGGTTCAAAACTTTACTTTTAGCAGAGGTGCCCATTACCCCCAAGAGCACAAACTTATCATCCAAGAATTCCACGAAGATCCCTCTAAAAACGAGAGCCACACGTGAAAGAAAACGAAAACAAAAACTTTTAAAAACGCCCCTTAAAAATAATTCAATAGCGCCGCTTACGCCATGATTCTTGATAGGAACAACTGCTTTTAGGCTTTGACAATATTTAGGATAATTTTAATGATTTAGGGACTCTTCCGGAAATTTCTGAGCATAGACTGTAATGCGGGAGCTCTCTCTTTTCTAAAAACACATTTTAGAGCTAAAGACTATAGAAAAGTGAGGGGGATATCAACTACCGTTAATTGTTTGAATTTTAAATCTCTAAAATGCCATTTGAGGCAATGTTTGACCAAGGTATTGAAGAAGAAGCGGGAAAAGAACTCTCTTCCGAAAATTTTTGGGTATTGAAGTCTTGAAACTGCAATTAAATTACACGTTGTAAAAGCGAAATTTTAAGATCTCTTTGGACTTTTTAAGGGGGGTCATGAGCCTTCTTTGAATTCATGCTTGGCGGATATACGGGCCTCGACTTCCTACCCTAAACCCGCCACTGACAAGCACTCTATTCTTTAATTTCACCACTCTTAAAGAGATTGAAAATTACATGCCCTTTCTAGCTCGGCCGGCTTGGGACCTTTTTTCGATTTTTTTTTTTTTTTGTTCAGCTGAAAGCCTGGAAAATAATTTGTGAAAAAACAAAAACCGTAAATGATTGCATTTTATTTTAAATTTCTTGCTGGGGAGGAATAATTATACACTTTATTTTAAACTTCTTGCTGGGGAGGAATAATTATACACTTTATTTTAAATTTATTGAGTGTAGCATTATTTTAAAGACTCTTATTTCCTGACTGACTAGAAAAAAAGAGGGAATGAGAAGAAAGAGAGAAACGTAATTTGCTGACTAATAATCTACATGTGTTGAATATTTTTCATTTAAAAATTTCTGTTCAAAATGATTAGGATTTTTTCCTTGCGTTTTCTAATTGAAATATATTCATTTTCCCAAGACACGTTCTTTTTTCTCTTGAGTAAAGCGCAAGGGCTCCCTGATCCTCTTGAGTTGCACCACTGCCTGGTGCCATCTAATACTTTTTTATTTATTTATGCATTTCAAGCTAAAAGTATGTAAATAATTTAAGAGTAAACTTAAACCGAATAATAACTACCTTTACAAAAAAAAAAAAGAAAAAAAAAAGAAAAATACGAGCTTTTCGGGGGGGGGGGATAGAAGGGAAAGACCCTCTGGAAAGACCCCCTTGTATACACCTTTGAAAACAATGTTAATAGAGAGTGGGCTTTTATTCTTAAGGATTTTTTTTTTTTTTTTTTTTTTTGAGCAAACACGAGCCAAACACCTACTTTTGAAAAAATCTTTCTCGATTTCGGGGGGGGCCCAGGCCCCCTCGGCAACCCCCCTTGAATGGCCGCGAAAATCGTTGATCCCGCCAACTTTGAAGTGCGTTCTGTGATTCGTTTCTTATGTACAAAAGGACTACTGAATTTCATCGGGAATTATGCCTGGTTTATAAACTTACAGTTATGAGTAAAGGAAAGGTTAGACGATTTTAAAAATGGAAGAACAAATGTCTTTGACGAAGAGCGGAGTGGCAGGCCCAGTATCCAGACTGATGAAATCGTTTCACAAGTGAACCAAGCACTGTGATCTGATCGTCGATTGACGATTAGTTGGCCTAGCTGAAGAATTTCCTCAACTTGAACGCACTACTGTTTAAAAATTGTTGTTTGTTGTTATATCAACAAATTGAGACGTACAATCTAAAGCAGTGGCGTAGCAAGAACAAAATTAAGACTGGGCGAATAAATTTTGCGAGGCCCCGAGTTCAGGAAATAAGGAGGAGCTCATGCCCCCCCCCCCCTCACAAAAACTCCCAGATTTTTCACTTAGACTTTGCGCAAATTAAAAAAAAAAAAACCTTCTCTCTTACTTTTACGATGAATTGCATGTACAGTTTATTAAATATTTTTTCTCAGTTTCCAGTTACCACCTGGGCTGGATTAAGTTTTAACGGGCTCCTAAGATATTACAGGCTTTTTCTGTAGTGCGAGCAACTTATTCGGTTGCAAAACAGACCGTTTTTCCAATTATGTGTATTTTACGTTGACAACAACACCCCTATGGTTTTTCGCTTTTTCTTCAATGCTCACGCCGTTTTTTGGATTTGATCTTGCGAAGGGATGGGTATCAGAAGAGTGATGCAATTATCTCTTTTTAGGGGGGTTGTAGAGCAGACTATCCTCAATTTCAGGGGTTCGGAGAGAATTTTTGAAAAGTAGGTAAATTTTGCATTTTGATCCCATATCTGAAGTAACTGAGACTACAAAAATATGAGGAAAAGAGGTAAGCAAAATTTCTGAAAAGTTCGATCCCCAATAAATTCGATTGAAATAAAAATGGCTTGTGGTTCCACAAATCGTTGGCATTAATCAGCAAGAAGTAAGAGCGAGGGAGAATACGATATCTGAAAAATTGCAAAAATATGGCATACTTAACAAAGTTATTTTGAGAGCAAAATTAACAATCCCATGTGATCTGGCGGTTAGGAACACTGCCTTTGAAATTAGTGACCGAACTCTATATCCAATCGAGTATGGGAATCTAGTTAACCTTTCAATTTCAGCCATTAGCTTATCAATTTTACCTATTTAAGGGCCCCTAAAAAGCAGGCGGCCTAGTCAGTAATCCGACTCTGTAGATCAGGCCTTTCGGGCAATTTTTTAAAATCAGGCCCTGAGTGTGAAAAAAAAAGGCTTTGTTTAGTTACAGTTGGTAATTTCTGAAACCAATATATCCGTGTTTTCGGTTTTCGTCTGTTTCGGGGGTGGGGACCTTATGCCCCTATGGCATCGTCTTCAAAAAAATAAATAAATAAATAAAAATTAAAAAATAGTAACACATCGTTCCCCTGGCCATGTGAGCGGGTCCTAGATGTTCTTTAATTGGATGCAGATAAAGATTCAGCCAAAACTGTAAACAGTGAATAAGAGAGCTCGCTGCAAGTTCGGAAAAACTTGGATCGGACATAAGTTCGAAGCAAGGCCCCTTTTTTTTTTTCTTTTTTTAAAGAGAGTAAGTGTTTTTAACTGTGTGATTCTGGAATACTTTGTAAAATTTTGTCTCGGAACAAAGTTCGAATGGAGAAAAATTTGGGGCAAAGTGGAGATGCGAGGCCCCGGGAGGCGCAAGGACCTGGGCGGTCGCCCGATTCGCCCACCCCTTGCTACGCCTCTGATCTAATGCAAACTCCGCGGTAAACTGTCATCTGACATAATCCTCCTTTACGATATCGCGCGTTCTCACACTGCTGCAAAAACCAAGAAGAAAATTCAAGATTTTTGTTGGGATTTTTTTGACCATCCACCGTACATTCCCCCGACATTGCACCTAAGCGATTGCTTCCTCTTCTTGCATTTTAAACAGTGGCTCGATGGAAAACGTTTTGAAACCGAAGAGGGACTCAAAATCGCCGTTTTCAACTGGTTCAACTCTCAGGCGGCAAACTTCTATGCAGAGGCGTTAAAAAAGCTGGTGCAGCGGTACGAAAAATGCTTAGAAGTGAACGGCGATTATGTAGAGAAGTAAAGTAAGTTTGTACCTTACTAAATATGACAAAAAAAATTGTTTCTTATGAATATATGTTTTTCTGTGACCAAACGGCCCTTACTTTTTGAATGCTCTTCGTACAGTGTCGTTGGGAGAAGAAATGGGGTTTGGAACTCCCTCCCGGAAATTTTTCGAAACTGAGGCTCCAAAAAATGCAATTTTTGACGATCATCGGTAATATTAGGAAGATGCTGAGCTCTGAACTACCCCCGCCTATCCAGACTTCAATTTCTTGGAACTGAACTTCAAAAGGGTTGTGGTCACTATATGTGTACACAGTAAACAAGGATATTTATTACAATGTAAGTAATAAAAATATATCGCTTCGTCCTTAACTCCCAAGAGCGATAGCGCACCCCTTCAGATACTACGAAACACCTACAAGAATAACGCCATCCCTCCCCCCTCACAAATCAAGAAAAGAAGTTTCCTAAAAGCATCCCCCCCCCTCCTCAAAAAGAAAAAAAAGAAAAATATATCAATATCTCATTTTGGTCCACCCTTGCTTTGTACACATTATAGTTGATTTTATTTTTACTTACAGGGATTAGATTTTGTTACTGAAAAAAAAACCAAAGGTAGATAGGAATTGATATTCGTATTATATTTATTTTATTTGTTAGTTATTGAAAACCATAATTAATTAATGCATAATGTTTTATGACTCGCATCAGAGAAAACAAAAATGTCTTTCGTTGTAAAATAGTAATTACAGAAGCAACGCTCTATAGAAAAAAAGATGAAATAAAATTCTGAAAAAACTCTCCCAATTTTTCGAGTCACAAAAATTCAAAATTTATATACACTCTCTACTTTTATGTACACAAATATGCTCAATAGATGGCAGCACTACGAAGTAATTCTCTGCAAGAGAAAGTGTTCCGTGAGAGTAAACATTTTCTTATTTAATTTAGATACCCCCTGGTGGAATCGAACCTGAGGAAACCCTATCAATGAGTTGATGATAGACGTTTGTATTCTTGTGGTTGTCTAATGCGTGCATTTTTTTCTTTCTAGACCTGTAAGGTAAACAAATAGAAAGTTGAAATTTTTCAGACTACTCATCATTTTTTATTTTTCTATTTATATATATATATATATATATATATATATAAATTTATATATATATATATTGCTCAGTTAATCGACAATGCTATGCAGTATGCAAGTTCAAAAAAAAGGAAACACATTTCAAGTTTTTTTTTTATTCATATAAATTAACTTCAAAAAATTGTCCCAACGCTTTTATACTTTATTCTTTCCTCTTTTTTTTCTGTCTTGTGTGCGTGTGTGGGGGGGAGGAGGTGCAGTTGAATTTCAGGGAGCTTCATTAAATCTATATATATAAAGATGACGGACTCTGTATGTATGTTAGCACCTACAGACCTGAAACTTGGTACAAAATTCGAACGTATCCCAGTAAACTGCACCTCGAACGCCGAATTCTAAATTTTGAATTAGTTTCCTTATTGGTGTACTTCGCCAAATTGAGGGGCCTCTATACGCAAAACTGAAACACTAGGTCCCACTTTCCAGACAAGCTGCTCTATCGTCCCTGAAGTTACATAGTGGTTTAAATTTGCTTATAGAATTAAGCCTTGAAAATTGACTAAATTTAAATAATTAATATCTCCTATTACTTACTTAACTGAATGTATTTTCGATTTATTTGGCGAATTGCGTGTTTTAAACTTTAACAGGATTTTTAGTGGAATTTAAAAGGTTGTGAAGCACATTTGAATTAAAGAATATAATAACTTTACTTTCTGAGGATTACAGTGAATTTAAATTTATTCAGTTGACTTCCTTTACATTTATTGCACGGGCATCGCCGTGCGGGTACTGCTAGTTACTTATACATTCGAAATGTTATGCACCATTGTGGCATTTATTAATTAAAAATACCTATTTTCTGGAATATGAGTTTAAAGTGTACTATATAGCCACCAAGACTAGCAAGGTGAAGCAGGGGGCGGGTGGACGTCTTGGCAGGTGGGACAGCGGGGCAGGCACCCTATTGCAGACTTCGACTCCAATCTGTCAAAGAGAATACACGACGTCTGATGTCCGAAAGGAAAACAAATAGCAATTTGTCATTTCTCAAAAAAAAAAAAAAAAGAAAGAAAGAAAGAAAGAAAAACTTTTTCTTACAGAAACAAGCTGTAAACTGTATAATATTCCTAATTTATCTTCTAAAAGCCACCAGTACAAACATTCAGACTATATTACGACCAGGGTTGCCAGATTTAAGAACCGTAGATACGAGAAATGCTCCTGGGGGGAAATAAAGCCTAAAGATTGAATCTTGCAACCTGAGTTGAATGTCAAAGGTTTCTTACAAATATACATGAAGAAAATAATACATGATCAGCATATGAATGAAAACTACATTTTTTTTAACATTGCATAGTTTTTTTTTTCTTTATGAATATTAGTAGGAAAAGATAGTCAGGGATAGTTGACCACCCAATCTGATCCCCTAATATACGGGACTGTCTTGGGGTGGAATAGTAATTATTTCTACTAATGAGTAATGTTTAGTATCTAGTTTTTCAAAATGCTGGATGTACCAATGATAAAATTTGAATACGTGTAAAATAATTTTAATAAATTAATAACAAAAATTTTGATTTCAATTGAACAGGCATAGAGTTAAGCTGTACTACCTGAACAAACTATGAAAAGTAAACGTGAAACAAATTAAAATGCAGTACTTAATATCTTTAAGGAGAAAACTGTACAGTTTTTCAATATTATAAAATAATTATTCTAATGTCGGAACATTCTATTTTTTAAAAAATATATTTGCTACTTGATTTTATTGCTGTAATATTTTTTTCCAAGTTTTGATGTGTCTTTAAGTTTTTATAAAGTTCATTGAAATTTACATTTCTGTTGTTTAGTAAAAAAATTGTGTATCTTCATATTTTTAAATGCATATTTGTTTGCCAAATGGAGTAACATTTAGTTACATCTTTTGGAAAAGAGTGAAGCAAAATACATCTCAAAAAATACATATCTAGAGACTAATAGTAGCTAAACACTAATATTTCTTTCATAAGGAAAAAGTTGAGATGGGATTTAAGTAATAAGGCATAATACAATCATTGACAGGGAGCTTCATCACCTTTACATTGAACGACACGTTTCTGAATTGATTGTCACGATGATATGTACTCTAACTGAACAGGACACTAACATTACTCTTCAGAACAGAAAAACATTATGAGTCCATCAATTTTCTTATCCCTCTATTTCGCATTTTTTGTTTTACTTTTTTATCTGAAAATTATGTTTCGTTTTGTAAAATGTTGCTCCTAACTAGAATATGGGACTTTATCCGTCCCGTATCATGGTTCCCCGGGACGCGGGACAATGTTTCGAAAAACGAGACAGTCCCTTGAAATCTGGGACGTCTGATAACCCTGATTACGACAGACAGAGCAGCTTAGCAGGACGTGCTAGGACTAGCTGACAGCGAATTAAAATTTTGCGAAAAATAACTTTTCCCAATTAATTTGTACGCTTTAGTAATTTTGACATATAGTTATTATCTTTGTATCTGCCACGTTATGACTTAAGTGATATTGAACTTTGAATTAACTTCTTCTACCTTCTTTTTAGAAAACCGTGTTTCAAAGTGCCCCTACGAAATATCAGTTTAAGTTAAGTTTTGATATGGATAGAGGGTCTGGGGCCTTTGTATCCTGAAAACATAATGTAAGAACGATGTCATTTATAATATACAAATAAACAGCTGACGTGGTTTATACAATATTTTATTAGGTTCAAGTACAAGAATATTTCTTCACAGAAATTGAGTAGCATTTAGAATACATAATCATTGCATAGTTTCTGAAAGTCAATTTTGCTACCTGGTATGTCACGAGTCATTAATTAGTGCATTCAAACCTGCGTCGATAATGTTTTTACTAGTGGAAGAATAAAAAATGTGAGTAGTTTCATGATATTCTTCGAACACAACGGTATTTGTTGTTCATTTTATTGAAAAAGAAAAACAATTTTGCAATGAAATCACTATATCCTCCAAACATAAGAACTGCCAAGGTTTATAGCAGAAACACCGAAGCCTTTGGTTGCAAAACGTCGACTCCAAATTTTCTTCAAATCAGCCGTTCATGTACCAATGCTGTTGCTATCCAAATACTAAGCAAAAATTAGCAATGAATAACAAAATAATTTAGAAGCTTGAGCAGTTCGCTTCATCGGTGAATAGCATGTTAAGTTTCACACATTTGGGGGAAGAAAACCTTTCAGTTTTTAATGATGTTATGGCAGTTTCTCTTTCAATTTTCCTCTGCAAATATTTAGGCAAGCACATGGCGCTTCTAAGAAAAGTGACTTCACTTGGAATCTCTGCCATGTTTATCAAACTCTAGGACTCGGTTCTTTTTCACACTTGCTGGCTTCATTTTTTTATTTCTTAACCAGAACTTGATATGCTCAGGCATAAACTTCCTGCTATTACTGCTTGTAAACTCAAAGGACTTTGTTTTTCTCACAGTAAGAGAATGATTCTCGTCCGAGACGTCTGTCAATTTCGAGTTGGAGTTATTTTCTTCCCCACTTGCTTTTTCTTTCACTTCATCACTTTTTCCAGACGGAGAGCTATCATTCACTAAGCTGATGTCAGTCAAATTCTCCGAATTGCCGACATTTTCAGTCGTGCCGGGCATACCCGACATAATAGTAACCAAACTATCCTGTCCATTATTATTGCTACCTTGTCCACAGTTGCAAACAGGGATAGGCAATTCATTGAATAACTCAATCGTAGGCTCTAACTTATTACTGTTTTCTTGTCCGATTTCAAGAGGCAGTTTCTTCTCATATTGGTTTTTCTCTGTTTCAACTTTTTGTGCCTCGAAATGGTAATATTTTCCTGTGACGCGTCTGTATTGTTTGTCCTCAAAACCATTTAAAATTTTGATTTTTGAGCAATTTGATCGGCAAAAGTCACAATCACACGGAGCGTCAGTGGATGAACATGTTTCAAAACTATTGCTGCCGTCGTAACTCGTACTTCTAACAATGTAATTGGATGGCGAATGTCCTTCAGCGACAAGGTTTAATGAATCGAGTGAAGAACGGATTTGCTCGTCAATGTAACTGGTTATATTTTCCATTCCTTCTCTGTTCAAAGGAGAGTCGTAATGTACCCGGTGACATGAAAAACTACTTTCATGATCCCCTGAAAATCCCATATTTCTTTTCCATAAATGGCATTTTTCCCCGTGTTCTATAGGGTTAGATTCAGTATTCTCAGTTTCATCGATTGCTCCTTTCCGTGCTTCACATACTGCAGACAGTAAGATGGGTAAAACGTCTTGTTGAAGTTGTTCTTCAGTTTTTCTCCAGCCCTTTTGCGGCCCAACTTGGTCCTCTGTTGGCAGATCTTCAGTCGTACAAGACCCTTCTCCGATTTCGCTTGTTCTTTCTTCAAAACCGCTTTTCTCTAGGAAATGTGAGTTGTCCTGGCTTAATTTGGCAATCTGATCGGATATTCTTTCAATGCAATTACTCACTAATCTGAAGCAGCAGTTTTCATGAACGTTAAAAGCATTGTCTTTGCTTCCTTCACAATTTCGACTACCTGGTTCCAAACTTTCACACCTCTTTCTATCGTCACGACCTATATGCTTTCTTTCGTAAAAGTCATTTCCAAAGCTTGGTTTCAAATTTCTTTCCCTCCCACTACATTCCACTTTTTCTCGCTCCGAACCTACCTTGTCTGGCTCACAAGTATTCTCGAAAATACCAATGCTGGTGTCTGAGATTTGGTTTCCGTTGTTCATCCAATCGTCCCCACCAGCATTGGAAGTCTGTTGCCCACACAGATAATTGCCACCTTCTGCCACCAAACTTTCACGGTGTAAATCATTTTGAATATTCATTTCTTTCTCAAGGCCGGCGTTGTGCTGGATCAGAGCTTCTTTCTTCTTTAAATTTCGTGCATGTTTCAACATCAGCTTCCACCTTTTCTCTAGAACTTCCTCCCACTCCGCCAGGTGTCTCTGCCACCTGAGCAATTCCAGCTCTCTCTGTACCACACTAGCCCTCCTATCGCTTAGAGTCTTGGCTCCTTCCGCCAGCTTATGGCGCCTGTAAGCCAGACATCCTCGAAAAACAGCCATTCTCTGTTGCTCTTGTCGCATTCGGCAGAAATTCGAGTTTAGATGTTGCAAGACTTCCTTTACTCGAGTTACTGTTTTG
>JAXGGA010020858.1:0-17545 GCA_038373865.1 Uloborus plumipes | reverse complement strand
AGTAATTAAGCAATTACAAAAGCAAAACAAACATCCGCCCAAAGCGAATAAAAACGAGTCACCAGATCAAATCTGAAAACAACCGACCGACTGTGTTCAAGGCCAGCTATTTATACTCGAAACGTAGTTTCGATAATGTTCCAGCAAAATCCGGAGTATTCCAAATCATTCATAACTTGAAATAATCCATTGAGAAAGTTCTAGCAATAACAAGAAGTTCTGTCAAGAACTAAACGAGCCTACTTTCCCGTACACCGACATCGGCATTGTAGCATCTGATCAATATTCTCTTGATTATCTGAAACTGAAAATTATGTCAAACATACCTCTATAGCACTTAAAGCTGATTTCTAAAAGCAAAATATACCCCTCTCATCAGATGAAATAGACACGTAAAAATTAAATAAACGAGTCAATAAAGTTTTGTCGCACCTTTTAAAGAATGTAACTGTTATAGTTCTTCCGTAGAAAAATTCCACAATCGTTTTCAAAAGAAAAAAAAATAAATAAAATAAAAGTACAAAGAACTTCAAAACACATTTTATCAAAGAAAGAAAAAAAAAACTCGTTCGTTAATAAAATGTCTTGAATTTCATTTTTAATCCGTTGCCAGTTGTTAAATATAAATAAAGAATAAAATGCTCTCGTGAATGAAAAATTTTTGTTAGCAAAAAAAAAAAAAAAAAAAAAAATATCGTCTGCCAAAAAAAAAATCATAATAATAATAAATTAATCAAAACAAATAAATAAATAAACAAAAAATCGTCTGCCCAGTCAGTCATTTTTTTCTGAGTCATTATTTCCGCCATGTTTGCGGAGTCGGAGTCGGAATCAGAGTCCTCACAGAAGATTATTCAGAAAAGTACTTTACAATACATTATTTATCAAAATCGTTTTCTTACAAAGTTAGTTTGAAGGAAATCCGCCTTGAAGTTCAGAATCAACATTCAATTTAAATTTTCCAGTAGGCGCTCATGTTAAATTTTTTTCTGAACTGTTCATCATTGAACGAAAAATGGTTCAAATTGAAAAGTGAAATATGGGAATGAGTCTCTACGAGATCTTTCGAACAAAAAAAGTTTATTCAATTCTGACGGTTCATTTAAAAGTTATTAGGTGGAGAAAGGTTGCTTGAACGGTTCAATGTTGAACGAAAAAAATGTTCAAATTGAAAAATTAAATACGGTAATGAAGTATCCTTGCCGAGATCTTTCGAACAAAAAAAAAGTTTGTTTAAATCGGACTGTTCACTCAAAAGTTATTAGGGGTGAGAGCTTATTTGAACGGTTCAATGTTGAACGAAAAATTGTTCAAATTGAAAATTTAAAAACGGGAATGAAGTATTCTTGATAAGATCTTTCGAACAAAAAAAAGTTTATTCAATTCGGACGGTTCACTTAAAAGTTATTAGGTGGGAAAAGCTTGCTTGAACGGTTCAATGTTGAACCAAAAATGTTCAAATTTAAAATTTAAGTACGGTAATTAAGTGTCCTTGCCGAAATGCTTCGAACAAAAAAAAAAATGTTTAAATCAGACTGTTCACTCAAAAGTTATTAGGGGTGACTGCTTGTTTGAACGGTTCAATGTTGAACGAAAAATTGTTCAAATCGAAAATGTAGGTACGGGAATGAAGTATCCTTGAAAAGATCTTTCGAACAAAAAAAAGTTTGTTCAAATCGGACTGTTCATTCAAAAGTTAGTATCGCGGGACCGGTTATTTGAACGGCTCAAAATTGAACCAAAAATTCTTCAAATCAAAAAATCAAATATGGGAATGAGCTGTAATCGCCGAGACCTTTCCAACAAAAAAAAGTTTGTCCAAATCGGAATGTTCATTCAAAAGTTATTAGGGGGGGACAGACAGACCGACCGACAGACAGACACACTAATTCCCCATCTCAATACCCTACTTTCAAATTTTTAATTTTTCGATATTCATGTTACTTTTTTATTGTTTTAACTTGGCGATATTTTTTGGACTTGGCGATATTTTTTTTCACTTGGCGATATTTTTTGGACTTGGCGATATTTTTTAGATGCATTAAGCCACTTTTAATACTTTTTTCGTCTTTCTTTTATTTTTAACGGAAAAGTAGGCTAAAAAGAAAAAGAAAACACTCCGAGCGAAAAATGTCTTCACGCTTATTAAATGCAGGGCAAGTGTAAAAACTACAAAATGTTACAGGGCCGGTATACAAGTGATAAAAGTGATATCTTCAGATACTTTTGTAACATGACGTCAGATAAAACCAAAACTAATGAAAATGATGCAAGGCAGGAAAAACAACAACTATTTACAAGATTTGTAACAATACAATAAAATAATTACACAAATTTAAAAAAAAAAAAAAAAAAGCATGCCCGGACAAATTCTGTACGGAAAATGACGAGTTTACAGAAAATCGCCCAGTACTGCTGTTTCAAATAAGAAAACGGCGAAAGTTTGATAATAAGTATAATTTTGATGAATTAATGACTGATTCTTTTTTTTTTTTTGCTTTTAAAAAGAATAGTTTTGTAAACTTCATTTCTGAATATATTGAATTTATTTTTAGAAGAAAATATTTGCGTAATTAGAGCAATTTTGTTTTAAGAAGTTTCCTTTTATAGTAATGTCATTTAAGCGAAGATTTGTTGCTAATTAAAGATTTGAAAGAGATGTTGTAAACAGATTTAGAATCTGGAGTTAATTAAAATAGGAAAACAATTCCCGTTGATAATATCCAACGATCCACTACTGAATGAAATAAACATTTTATTTTCGTACTAGAAGTCATTATCTACGATCATACCTTCTGCTGTTTTATATACATACATATACATACAGAAGTTTTGGAACACTTTTAAAAATTAATTTTTTTCATTTCTTAAGAAAAACGGGACCAGTTGCTCTTACTTCTGTCACTCAAAAAGTATGCTTCAATCAGGATCGTCATTTCGAATTTTTCTAGAAGGTGGCAAAGGGTATATGGGTCATTCCACGTCAAGTGATCCAAAATCTGAGAAAAATTTTACCTTACATTTTTGGATTTTTTTCTTTTTTGGCTCATCAATTGTACCCCTTGAGGTAATCAAAAGTCTAAATTTTTAGATTTTTATCTCTATTATTTTTTCATTTATGAGAATTTGAACTTTGGAAAAACCTTCGTTTTTCCATGAATAAGGGAACATAAAAGGAACCATAACTCGGCACCAAATATAGATAGAACAATTTGGTAAATGGTATTTTAAAGTACGTTAGTTGCCGCTTAATCTGATATGCAACATGACTAATTTGACAAAAATTTTCTTTTTCAAAAAATGAAATTTAAATTTCAAATTTAAATTTCTCAAAATACATATAATGAATTTTTTTGAAAATATTCTCAAAAATTTTTGTGTATTTTATCTATGTTTGTACAAATTTTTAGATTGGGATCTCAATGGGATCATATTTTTTTGAATTTTTGAATAAAACTGTATAGGAAAAAAATGATATGTTTTAGATTCTATTTATTTAAATACTAAGTTCTCTTGCTTGTGATGGTCTAAAAAGTAGTAAACAAACATGAATATGTTTAAAGTGAGCTGGCATGAGCTTATTAGATTTGTCAGGTTCACTCCCCTCCCCCCTTCCTTCCCTGCACAACCACTTTTTTTTAATTCAAAACTGTTCAAAATGTTAAAAAAAAAAACTCTTTGATACAAAATGAATAGTAAACTTATTTAAAGTTGATAAATGGGTTTCCTTATAACTAGAAGAAGTATCCCCCTCCCCACCCAAATATACCATTCACACTATACTAATATGACGTCTAACCTGGGGATTGAATTGAGGATTATTTTCCCCCTATGTATATATATTGTTTTTCAGACGAAGTGTTTCTTTTTTGATCCGAACTTCAAACTGTACTTCCATTTAATATCTGAAATTTAACTTTATGATTCATTTCATCTTCTACCCCAGCACCAATCTTTAATTTTGAAGGAAGAAATAAATGGGTCGCCCCAAGATCATAGCAAACAGCAAAATAGCACTGTTTCTCCTTGTTCTCATCGTTTTTTCTCTTCTTTTCTCACAAAACTGAAAATAAATCGCAATATCAGATCATTTGTCTGTGTCCCCATAACTATCTTTCCACATTATCTAGTGTGCAGCTGTTATTTGATTTTTTAAATTGTTTGTGTTCTTTTTCATTTTGTTGTAAAGGAAGGTAATACATCAATATATATCTATATACAACAAACACTGCTTTTTTGATCACAACCTCTCATGTTGTTTAACTTCTTTACAGATTGCTCTCCCCTTACCCTACCTTCCCTCTCCAAACTTTTATTTTTTTTATCATCCCGTCTAACCCTATTTCAAAGCCTTAGTATCTACTGATGTCTGGTAGTGTTTCATTTTGTTCTGTTTGTTACTCTTTCCTATTAGCTCATGAGCTTTGTCCAATAAGAGAAAGGAAAGGCAGTGATGGGGACTGACATATAACCTGATACTTTAATTTCTTTTTAGTTTTGTGTGAAAGTTATGGGAAAACATTATGAGAACAAGGGGAAACAGTGCTATTTTGCTGTTTGCTATGATCTTGGGGCGACCCATTTATTTCCTCCCTTCAAAATTGAAGATTGTTTCTGGAGGAGGGGATGAAATGAATCATAAGTTTAAACTCAGATATTGAATGGAAGTACACTTTGTGAAGGTCGGATTGAAAAAGAAACACTTCGTCTGAAAAACAATATATACCTAGGGTGAAAATAATCCTCAAATCAATCCCCAGGTGAGACGTTATATTAGTATAGCGTTAATGGTACATTTGGCCTGTTATAAGGAAGCCCATTTACCAACTTTAAATAAATTTAATGTTCATTTTGTTGCAAAGAGGGTTTTTTTAGAATTCTAAACAGTTTGGGGGGAAAATGGTTGGGTCAGGAAAGAAGGGAGGGGGAAGCTGACCAATCTACAAGTTAATGCTAGCTCACTTACCTAGAATAAAAATAATAGTCAATTCAATCCCCAGGTTAGACGTCATAATAGTACAGCGTTAATAGTATATTTGGATGGAGGAGGGGGACACTTCGTCTAGTTATAAGGAAACCCATTTACCAACTTTAAATAAGTTTACTATTCATTTTGTATCAAAGGGTTTTTTTTTAACATTTTGAACAGTTTTGAATTAAAAAAGAGTGGTTTTGCGGGGGAGGAAGGGGGGAGGGGGTGAACCTGACAAATCTACAAGCTCATGCCAGCTCACTTTAAACATATTAATGTTTGTTTATTACTTTTTAGACCATCACAAGCAAGAGAACTTAGTATTTAAATAAATAGAATCTGAAAAATACCTTTTTTTTCCTATACAGTTTTATTCAAAAATTAAAAAAAAATATGATCCCATTGAGATCCCAATCTAAAAATTTGTACAAACATAGATAAAATACACAAGAATTTTTGAGAATTTTTTCAAAAAAATTCATTATATGTTTTTCGAGAAATTTAAATTTGAAATTTAAATTTCATTTTTTGAAAAAGAAAATTTTTGTCAAATTAGCCATGTTGCATATCAGATCAAGCGGCAACTAACGTACTTTAAAATGCCATTTACCAAATCGTTCTATCTATATTTGGTGCCGAGTTATGGTCCCTATTATTTTCCTTTATCCGTGGAAAAACGAGGGTTTTTCCAAAGTTCAAAGTCTCATAAATGAAAAAATAATAGAGATAAAAATCTTAAAATTGAGACTTTTGATTACCTCAAGAGGTACAATTGATGAGCCAAAAAAGAAAGAAATACAAAAATGTAAGGTAAAAAACGTTGGATCACTTGACATGGAATGACCCATATATTAAATGTAAATTGTACCGAAAAACGGCAAAACCACGTCCACTTCTATGAAAATACATTAGTTTCCCACACTCATGGGAGGGGTTGGGGCATGTAACCCCTCTCCCCTAACCCTGACACTCCTAAATGACAATCCTAATGCAAATTAAATCTCCCCACTTTTGGAGATCAGTAGTAAATTAAAGACACAATATTTACTGTACTACTTCCTTTTTTGTGTTTGGTCAAGACGGGTTAATTACGAGCTTCCTCTGTAATTCAAATACATGCCATAGTTTTTGTTTTACCTTTTACAAAGCAAATTCAAGAGTTTCCGTGGTAATATATTTTGAAGAGTTCATAAAGGGTGTCTTAAAGTCTAAATATCAATTTGTTTTCTATTAAAATTTCGAGAATAGCTTAGGAAAAATGTATGTTTCATTTAAAACCTTTTACTTATTATTTTTTTAATCTAAAATGTTTTAGTTCTCGCTCTGATTTTGTCTTTTTTCACTAAATCTTCTTTTTTTTTTTGCGCTTCATATTTTGAATACATTAACCCTTTATTTTATTTTGACCATTTTTGGAAATGAAAGCATGTACATCCAGGACTCACTAGAGCGAAAGTAGGACTAATGCAGATAAAAAACGAACGCGCAGTATAGAGAAAAACCTTGATCTTTCTTTCTGTACTTAATCGAAACATCTTCTACCAATATTCTGTAAGACATTGTAGGAAAAGAGTAGTAACGGGGTGCATTTTAGCAGAAAATGACGAAGAACATTATCTTTTGTGTTGTATTATTTTGAAACCCCAGTGTTCTTTTATTGTATGACTCGTGTGTTGTTTCCTTATCAGAAGAAAGAGTAGATTGAATTAAAATTATAAACCCAAAATATTCGCGGATTATAATACATATTTAAAGCACGAATGGAGCAGCTCCAATGCATTACAATTAATTACAATGGTAATATCACGTTTTGCTGAAATTTTACGAAAATTAATTTCAGCGAGCCATATTCAAACATAATATTTAATGCAAAGCCAAAATTTTCAAAAAAAAAAAAAAAACTTTAAAATGATTTTGTGATTTAAAAAAAAATTAAAAATGAGTAGCTAGTTCTTGCCCGCTCGAATGTCTTCAATTTAAAGCTTTCAATATTAAAAAAAACTATTCGACCTTTGCTCCGTTGAAACGCAACCAGTGCAAAGGTTCCATCTTTTAATACAAAAAGATTTGCCTGAGGATAAGAAAATAAATTTTCATAAATATAACCCATTTTCTGTGAAAATGTTTCAGAAACATCTCTTAAAGTAATGGCAACACCTCTGCAACTGTTACGTGACGAAGGAAAGAGAGTGCAGTTAATGGAATGCTTTTAGACTTTCTATCTGTTGTTGAAACTTATTAATTAGTTTATCTTCCGGACGCTTAAAAGCATTCGTCTTTAACATGTCAATGAAGGAAGATGGTATTGGAAGGTCGTCAGTCGAGTTAAATTCTAGAAAGTAACACTTTGTAATTCAATTGATGAATTGCTGTAAATGTATTAAGTGTAGATTTTCAGGTGACTATGTTCCAACGTAATAACTTGACTTATGTGGCTTTTATTTATTTAGTCTCCTTCAGAATTTGATTTCTCCCTCGTTTTCGATTAACAAATAAAACACTTATACGTTTAAAGCTTTAAGTAACTGTACCTAAGCCAGGGATAAGGCAGAAACATGCAAAACGCCACCAACTAAAGGTCGAGACTTGCGACTAACGTTTTTTTGGTGACAACAAAATGTGATGTTGGTCACCAAAGTAGTCACCTACTTTTTTTCTTGAAAAAAAAAACAATATAAAATACTGATGTATCGCTCGGATTGTGAAATGAAAATAGCCATCAGCATCGTCATTGACGGCCAATGTTAACTTGGTAAGAAAATCTGCTCATCTGCTTTAATAAATATGGGTCATTCATTCCATGTCAAGTGTACGAGGCGTCCCCACTCGATCCCCTCCGATTTTGATGAAATATTTTTTGGAAGTACATATAAGACTTGCATGAAACCATACCAAATTATAGCTCCGAAAGCCTTATGGTTCAGCCAATAAAAATTATTTTGTAAAGGCCTCTTTTTCGTGTTTTGAAAAAAATGACCAAATCGTCAAGTTTGTGCTTCTATTGCTCGCGACCTAAGACGATTATCAGGCTCAAATTTGGTGATTCTAATCACTGTTTAGGGTAGAATAGCCTACTTGTGTAACAAAAGCTCAATGCACTGTCGATTTTTTTTTTTTTTTTTTGCAATTTGCTGCCAAAGTTGGTAAAAAATCGTATTTTGGCAAATTTTGACCATACGTTATCAGCTTGTATCTGCCGAGAGAATGACTTTCTGAAGCTAATTCTTTCCTCGTTTGTAGCCTGATAGTTCGGCCGAAAAGTGTGCAAGTGGCAACTTGATGACATTTCAAATAATTGCTGAATTATGCGAGTTGAAATTCCAGTCAATTTTTTTTTCTGAATTTTGTCTCAATTTCAAAGGGCAATATCTCAAAAGGGTCATCTTGAATTTTATTTTTTTTTTTTTACATCATTGGAGAGAACACACTTTTTTTTAACTGAAAAACGTTATTCTTATTTTTGAGACAAACCATTTTCAAGGGGATATTGCAGATAAAAAATGTGTACGTCATTCAACGTGAAATCAACGAAAAAAAGACATAGACCTTAAAAGTTCATGTCAATTTGTTCTTTAAAAATTACAGAAGGTATTGTACTTATGTTCTAATGAAAAAACCCTTTTTTAGATGTTTTTGAACTTCAGTTTTTGTGTGCGCATCCGTAAAAACTCAAGAAATGGCAGAAAATAAACTTTTGTTTTTAACAAAAATAATTATCTTCTTATCGCTGCTATAAGAGCTTGAGTCTTTTCCTATGTGTTATTTTTAAGCTCTTGAAACAGAATTTTGGATGATATGTCACTTGACAAGGTTGTAGGTCATTGACGTTTCAAGGTCATAAAACGCATTTTCCCATTTTCATCATTTTTCTTTATGGGCAAATTGCAATCATAAGCTGAATATCTAGACACATCCTCGGCAGTATAAAGAATGGATTTTCAATTACTACTTATCAAATTTTCAATTACTATTGTTATAATTTACATGGCGGACATAATTGCAATATTCAACTCTATCGAAAACTTTCGTTATCGCCTTTTAGAATAATGGGTTTGCAGTCCCATTATATATATTTTGTATCACATACACACCATAACAAATGTTTTATTTATTATTTATCTCATTTATTAATCATTTTTAATTTAAATTTTTTGAAAAGGAAACAATGCTTTTTATGAACTTAAAATATTTATGACACCTTGCTAAGTGACACATCATCTGAAATTCTGTTCCACAACTTAAGATAATTCCTAGAAAACAGTGCATTGAGCTTTTGATTCGCAAGTAGGATATTCTACCCTAAACAGTGATCAGAATCAACAAATTTGAGCCTGCTAATCGTCTTAGGTTGCGAGCAATAAAAGCACAAACTTGACGATTTGGTCATTTTTTTCAAAGCACGAAAACGAAGCCTTTACAAAATATTTTTTATTGGCTGAACCGTAAGGCTTATGGAGCTATAATTTGGTATGGCTTCTTGGAAGTCTTATATGTACATCCAAATTTTTTTTTTAATCAAAATCGGAGGGGGTCGAGTGGGGATTTAATCGAAATTTGGGACACTTGACATGGCATGATCCACATCCAAATTCAAAATGAATAATTTTATTTTCCATAAAATGTTTACGTTCTGTTTAAAACCGCTTAACTTTTCCTTTTATGTATCGTAATTTAGTTAAGATTTCTGAAAATACATCACGTAATACTACTATATGCAGAATAAAGTGGAGTAGGATTACAGTTATGGAGCACCGATCAAAGTGGCCACCAAGAACGTTAAAGTGCCCACTAACTTTTTTTAGTTTACCGGCCATTGGCCACTATCGATTTTTTTAGTCTCAAGCTTTACCACCAACTATATCGAGGGATAAACGAGTTGGGGTTGTGTATCGAACACTTATGCGTTGCTGTAACAATAGGCCAATCTAAAATAATAACTTATTAAAGGACACTAGCTGACCCGCGTTAAGTTTTCGCGTTTGACAACAGTAATTCGAAAATTCTAATTTTTAACTGTAATTTTTCGAAAAATAGGCACAAAGGAAAATTGTTATTATATGCCGATTGTATATAAAATGAAGAGATGCTTTGCTTTTGTCATGTTATGAATTAAAAGCAGTTCACTTTGTGTTAAAATGAGTAAAAACCCGAAAAAGCGACGTTTAAAAACACAAATAGATGAAGTTAAAATTGGCGAACATGTTTCAAAAGCCTAAAGCTTCCTTCTTCAGCGCCAAGCAAGAAATGGAAAGAAACAAAGTGCCGGGAGAGTTTAAATAGCAAAGGAGCAAAAGCTAGGCCAATCAGGTGTCAGCGTGTGCCGAGTCCTGATTAGGAATTGCCTAACGCCTTAGGCGTTGCCTTAGGCGTTGCGCAACGCCTAATTTCGCCGCGGTGATTTACTTCTTAATGCTATTTTTTGTATCGCATCACTTGAAGTAGAGTTTTATACTACAAACTACGAAAAAATGTAGTGACTACACTAGTTTGGCTACTTGTAACACGCTATTTCTGACCACTGACACACATGGCACAGGTCAGAATGCAATTTAAATCTGAAAGAGAATAAATAACACCCGTGGGAATAAAATCCACAACATTCTTTATTGCTCGTAGGTAGCTTTCAGAGCTGGCGCCTTCCATCGTTCTTCCAAGGAAGCCCCCAGAATAGTTTTAAACCAAAAATTTGCGTAAAATTTTCCAAACGAGGGAAATATTTTTCAGAGTTAAAAACAAGAAATTCTGTCAAGAACTAAACGAGCCTACTTTCCCGTACATCGACATCGGCATTCTAGCTCTTGATTATTTGAGACTAAAAATTATGTCAAACATACCTTTTTAGCACTTAAAGCTGATTTCTAAATGCAAAATATACCAATCTCATCAAAAGAAACAGACACGTAAAAGTAAATAAACGAATAAATAAAGTTTTGTCGCACCTTTTAGAGAATGTAACTGTTATAGTTCTTCCGTAGAAAAATTCCTCAATCGTTTTCAAAAAATAGATAAATAAATAAAAGTACAAAGAACATCAAAACACATTCTATCAAAAAGAAAAAAAAAACTCGTTCGTTAATAAAATGTCTCGAATTTCAATTTCAATCCGTTGCCAGTTGCTAAATATAAATAAAGAATAAAATGCTCTCGCGAATAAAAAAAATTTTGTAACAAAAAAATCGTCTGCCAAAAATAAAAAAATAAAAAATATAAAATACAAAAAAACAGATAAATAAATAAACAAAAAATCGTCTGCACAGTCAGTCATTTTTTTATGAGCCTGCATTTCGGCCATGTTTACGGAGTCGGAGTCGGAATCAGTCCTCACAGAAGATTATTCAGAAAAGTACTTTACAAATGCATTATTTATCAAAACCATTTTCTTACAAAATTAGTTTGAAGGAAATCCGCCTTTAAGCTCAGGATCAACATTCAACTTAAATTTCCCCGTAGGCGCTAATGTTAAGTTTTTTTCTGAACGGCTCAACGTTGAACGAAAAATGGTTCAAATCAAAAAGCGAACTAAGGGAATGAGCCTCTCCGAGATCTTTCGAACATAAAAAAGTTTATTCAATTCGGACGGTTCACTTAAAAGTTATTAGGTGGGAAAAGGCTGCTTGAACGGTTCAATGTTGAACGAAAAAATGTTCAAATTGAAAATTTAACTATGGTAATGAAGTATCCTTGCTGAGATCCTTCGAACAAAAAAAAAAATAAATAAATAAATAAATAAAATAAGAAATAAATCCGACTGTTCAGTCAAACGTTATTAGGGGCTTGTTTGAAGGGAGCTTGTTTCAACGGTTCAATGTTGAACGAAAAATTGTTCAAATCGAAAAATCAAATATGGGAATGAGCTCTATTCGCCGAGATCTTTGCAACAAAAAAAAAGTTTGTTCAAATAGGAATGTTCGTTCAAAAGTTATTAGGGGGGGGGGGCAGACAGATCAACAGACACACTAATTCCCCATCTCAATACCCCTACTTTCCAATTTTTAATTTTTCAATATTCATTTTTATTTTTTATTTTATTTATTTTTTTTTTTGACTTTTTTTTGGACTTAACGATATTTTTTAAATTCATTAAGCCACTTTTAATGCTTTTCAGTCTTTCTTTTATTTTTAACCGGAAAGCAGGGACGTCATTTCAAG
The DNA here is from genome assembly GCA_038373865.1 of Uloborus plumipes. NCBI lineage: Eukaryota > Metazoa > Arthropoda > Arachnida > Araneae > Uloboridae > Uloborus > Uloborus plumipes. The sequence continues at coordinate 5,424 of JAXGGA010020858.1, read as the reverse complement.
TTTTTCCAGGGGGGGGGGGGGCAAAGGGTCCAAACACAATGCAATTTCAACGGAAAACATCAAAAACCACGCCCCCTTATATGTAAATACATTGATTTCTCAAAGCCAGTGTGGGGGGGGGTTGAGGGGCAATTGACCCTCAATGCCCCCCCCCCCCCTAAATGACAGGCCTGCCGGAAAGTAGGCTAAAAACTACTGAAACGTTAGTTTTCCTGTAAATAAATCGATTTGCCTCTGAACTGAAAGAACTAAATACACATCAAGTTATGAAACTTTCATCGTTTGAAATAGCACGAATTTCATCAAGCTTCCAATTATTAAAAACGTGACTTTATTGAAAATAGCTCGCAGTTATAAATTAAAAAGGCTTTTATTTTTTTCCTTTTCTGAACGTTTTTAGTAACATATTTTTCAATTGAGAAAAAAAAATTAATTACATTTCACTTTATAAAATAAATATCTCGAATGTTGATTCCAGAATACCTCCTTTTAATATTACGAAATAGAAGAAACTCAACCGTGAAACTTTAATTAATGTGTCCAATATATATTATTGCGAAAGTGAATTAGGCATGATTTTTTTTGAAAGATATATTTTAAATTAATTAATCTCGTTTCTAGCTTACTTCATATGTTCAAGTAAAAAGCTTAAGTTTATTTCCGCGTCTGCCATAATTGAACAATTTTATTAGCGAAAATGTTTCCAATTCAGTTTTTGATTTCGGTATTTTAAAAAGAACCTAAAAATAGTTTCAGTATTTAATATTTAGTGGTAATTTACAAAGAAATAATTTTATTTCCTCAAAAACGAATATTGTTTGTGCCATGTTTGGCATTGCCAATGTTGAGCATTTGCTCTTTATGTTCCTTAAAATACCCTGTGGGGGCGGTTTTCTTCTGCATATTCTTAATATTTATTGTGAAACTTCTTTTAAAGGAGGGAAAGAAAAAAGTGTTGTTGGAAACGCTAAATACACGATGATTGAAGAGTTGATTAATGAAAAGTAAGACCAAAACGTGTCTAACATTTTCATTCCTTATTTTTTGTTTTATGAGTTAAGTTTCTAAGGAGCGAAATTTTCAAAAAGAAGAGAAAAATAGTATGGAAAAAACTGAACTGTGACATTTTGAACTCAAATTTTGTTTTTCGAAATCACGAGTTGCGATAGAACCCGACTCATATTTAGATACATTTTCTCATCTTAAAGAATCTCCAAAAGTAGCCTCATTTTATTTTCAACTCGAAATCACACCTTTTTCCTCTTGAAGACTATTTCTCTTCTTACTTCTTGTTATCAATTTCACACTTCAGTGAAATTGATGTGATTGATTTTCAGTGTTTTTAATTTTCAGCCAAAGATGGCTGAAAATCGAAATTTTCAGCTGAAAAATTCAAATAAATTTTTATTTTCAGATCATCTTTTATAAACTATCACATAAAACATTGCATGTAGTGCATAGATTTATGCAATCATGCCTAATGATTGGAAATTAAGTGGAAATTCAAAGTTTGAAAAAAAAAAAAAAATGTGACGCATGGGGCATTTTGAAATTTTGTTAAAAAATTTTTTTAATTTTAAATTTCAAAAAAACTATTCATTGTTTTTGAACCAATTTGTTTTTTTTTAATGCTTTTAGCTGTAGTAAATTTACAATAACACAAACACACAAAGTTTTAGACATATAGATCAATAATTGAAAAAAATCATTTTTTTTGTCTACTGTAGCCTTTATCATAGGGATTACGATGAAGTGTGAAGCTCTGATGAAGGATGTGGGGATCAAATGTTGAAAAAAGCGTGACATTATTTACGGAAAGCTCCTAAGTTCTTTAGAACGTAAATTAAGTTTTACAATGGAAGGGCTGTAGTAGCAATGGTTGGTTGGTTGTCGTGTTTATGGAAATATAGTTATTTTCATATAGCACCAAAGGCTCTATGTACTGCGCCGGAAATATTCAAACAGTTTTCTGAGTACATGTCTTTTTGAGGACAGTCACTAACTTGCTGGAAAATCGTTAGAACTGCAGGACATAAGAATAGGGGGTCAGGGTTCAGTTTTGTGTTAAAGGCAATTTTTATATTGCAGGTACATTCTTCCATGTTTAGGGATTTTCATCCCTCTCAGTGATGCATTCTGATAAGGGCATTCGCTAGTGTCCTGTTTCCAATTGTAGTTCAGAATCTTGGTATTTCAGTGTTGCAGTCTTGTCTTTGAAGTTAGATTTTCGTCACTCAATTTTTATCGTGCCAGTGTGACCACAGATTGTAAATTCTTGAGAGATGAAGGGGTTATGTGACAAAATAGAGATTACGAGTAATTAAAGTTCAAAGTTTTATTGATGCAGTTGTTGCAGCTTTTTTGTTTTCTGGTTTTGTCGTAAGTATGCGTATGAAATTGATCTAATGACATCTACTTTTTAATGTACCAAGTTTTATTTGCTTACCTGTATCTATTTCTCACCATTTTTCAGAGTGTTCATTTTTTTTAATGCAACATAGCCCCTTTATCCTCCAAGCCCTTTACATAGCAATTGGATTAGCACACAGCCATAAAATTGAATATCAGAGTAAGCAAAGAGCGAATTGCATTCATATCCGCCTTTTAGTAGGTAGGGAAAGGAGGGGTTACTTGCTATTTCAACCCTTTATGCCCTGACGGTACTCAGGAGTAACGATTACATTAATCGATAATAATGAACCCAATACGGCTAAAATCCTGCAGGTACTTGAAAATACCATTCCTTGTACTTTGCTGAGAGGCCGACAGATGCTGCCAGTGATAGGAAACAGTTTTCTTAGTGGCTAGTACCTTCTCTAGGGTCTAAACCAGTGGTTCCCAACCTGGGGGCGATCGCCCCCCCCCGAAAGGGCGATTTGGTTCCTCAGAGGAGGGATAAATTCTTGAGGGGCTATAGGTGGGCGATGGGTATTTAGAAGAGAAAATACTAGCAATAAAAATGTAGCGAAAATCGAAACTGTAAATTACGAAACTGGCTGTTCAGAGTTCGGACAATTAATCACAAGTTAAGAAAGAAACAAATTAAAGTTCAAGAGATTTGTCCTTGCACCTCGGAGGAACCTTAGGAAGTATTTTTTCATTCATAGTCAATTTTATAAATTTTCAGATTTTAAATTTATTTTCCTTCAAATTTTAAGTTTCAATGATTTTAATTCCATCAGGTTCCAGTGTAGAAAAGAAAATAATTTCTAGAAAATTGTACTTCTGTTTTTTGAAAAGTACGTCGATGACCTAAGTAAATGTTACACTTCAAATGCTTATCAGTTCGCTTTGTAAAAGAAAAAAAAAGGTATTTTATTTATTAATATTTTTAGTTTAAAAGTGATTGGTTGTAATTGTTTTATTGCGTACATTTTACTTCAAAATTAAGTTAGGTACTTTTATTTTTAATAATATCGCGCGATGTTCACTTGCGCCAACTTATGGTCTTTTCAAGGAAGAAGGGAGGGCAGGGTAGATAGGTGTCAATTAGCGTCTTGAAGGGAGTGAGGAGCTCAAAAAAGTTGGGAAACACTGATCTAAAATAGTAAATCCAATACGACTAGAATCCTGCAGGTACTTGAAAATACCATTCCTTGTACTTTGCCGAGAGGCCAACATTTGGTGCCAGCGATAGGAAACAGTTTCTCAACGTCTAGTACGTTCTCTAAGGTCTAAACCCTAATGATTGTCAAAATTTGTATACTATGTACCTATGTTATTTAATGTACTTTCAACCAAGAAAATATATATATACATAAAACGTAGAAATTTATTTACAAATTAATTCTTGGCATAAAGGTTAAAAGAAGTATTAGGCAGTATTTTTCTTAAATTTCATGCAGCGTTTCAAAATACTCTGAATGACACAGATCAGAAAATCATGAAATTATTCACGTCAAAATATGCCAAATATTTGTCAAATGAATTCATAAGTTTTAAACAATATGTGTTAAATATTTTGAATGAAGTGATTAGGATTAATTCTGCTTAATTAAAAATTAGTTTTCTTCTTAGCGCAATGAAGGCGCGATCGATAAAGATCTTGTAAACGCAATGTGTTTACTTACGAAACTTTTCCTAGGCATAATAAAACTTCTTTTCATAGCATGAACTTGTGCATGAAATTAAAACGCATTTTCTTAAGGAAATTGTTTTCAATTGATAGAAAGAGAGAAAACTAATTTTCATAGAAATTAACTGAATAGTGAACTGAAAAATAACATCCAAATACCTTTACGTCAATTGGTTTTTAAGTTTCGTAAATACAATTCGTACACATATGAACTGTATTACTCTCTGATTTTTTTTGGTAAAACCTTCCACGTATTTACGCATGCGCCAGGTCTTCCCTGATCTTACCAAAATAGGGGTGATAGGTAAGATAACAATGAGGGAAATAATAATAAGAAGCATTTTGAGCCGTATCAAACAACGTAGAACGATGCTAATTTCAAATACATAGTTTAGTGGAGTATGTCAAAAGGATAGCAAAAATGCAAGTTTTTAATTGAAAACTTCAGAAAGTCCCCACCAACAACCCATCAGCCCTTTTTTAAGTGGAATGGTTCGCGAGTGTTAGGCACGGTTTTCACGGGCGGACAGTATTTTATAATGGGGGGTGTTTCCTTCAGTCAAAAGTTCAACTTTAAGTCACTGTCATTGATGTTGATAGAATTAGCAAAAAAAAAAAAAAAAACATCAACTCTCCCCCCTCCCCCCCCCCCCCAAAAAAAACTTTATATGATATATTTTTTAGAATTTGTATTTACGTACTCTTTTATAGATTTTTGTTATGAAGGTTTAGAAGTAATACTTAATGGATATTGTAAACAAAACAATGTTAGCGTTGTTGAATTGAGATTATTCTTCATACGGGGGAGTTGTGTACTCAAGAATTAGGATCTTGAATAACAACACTGAATTATTTTAATGTTGTTTAATTATATAAATAGCAAAACACGTTGGAACATTTATAGTATGTAATACTTTTGAACAAATTTCCTTGAAAGATCATTATGTCAGTAATGTATTGGTTCTTTACTCTTTCCAGATCAATCAATGGGACTGAAGCTGTTTCTTTGATTTGATTATATCCGAAGTTCTGAGAAGGCTTTTCGAAATCTTCAGCCTCAAGTCTAGTTCAATATTATAAAGTCCATTTCTTGTTACTTTTTATGTAACAAAAGGTTGAAACAGTTTGTTCACAAAAAAAAAAAAAAAAAAAAAAGAAAAAAAGTTTTGAAAAAGGGTCAAGGCAACTGAATGCTTTATCTTTAAACAGTGACACAAATCATTTTTGTACCTTAGAACCAGAACGACTTAGTCTAAAAATGGCAATTTTTACTTTTAAATTCTGCATTGTATGTAGAGTCATATTTCGAACGAATCAGAAATGTTTATTAAAACCTCAAACCTTAAATC
>JAXGGA010020857.1:0-17546 GCA_038373865.1 Uloborus plumipes | reverse complement strand
GTTATTAGCAAATTTACTGTTTTACTTAAAATACTGTTTTAGCAATAATTTTCAGAGAAAAATATCATCAAATATTTATTAATCGGAACAAATTTTTATATTTATGCATTACAAATATTGCAGTAAAAACATACTGATTTATTAGGTCCCTTTAGCTTTAGCATATCTTTGGACAGTTCTATACACTTTCGGATCAGTTTGGATGTCCAAAACACCAAACTTGGTTTAAAGGTTTTCTTTTCTTTGAATTAATTGTCTGTTTTCAGAAGAAAAAAAATACATATTTGTGGGGAACATTTGATGCACCAATGGACATTTCTTTACATCATGAAAAAACATTTTCAAAACAATATTTCAGATTAAAATAAGTCTGCACATAAAAGCAATATGAAATAAGATTTTTTAAAAGATTTTTTCTAGAAAATAAATATGAAGTGCAGCTTTTGAATAAGAGAAAAAGGTTTTGGAATGGGCATCCATTGTTTTAGACAGACATGAGCTCATCGCTTGTGTATTGAACAATCAAAGAATACACAGCAATTGAATCAAACCAACAAGATACTTCAATTACACTCTTCAATTTCATTTTTTAAGGTTAAAAAAAAATAGACAAGATATATATATACAGGGTTGCCACAGGAAAAATTCATGAAAAAAGTAGCAAAAGTAGCCAAAAACGTATAAAAAAAGTTGCAAAAAAGTAGTCCCAAATGAAAAAAGTTGCAAAAAAAAGTAGCCCTCAAAATTGAAAAAGTTTCAAAAAAAAAAAAAAAACCAGTATTCATGATCAGATAAATGAAGTAAGAAATAAATAGTACAGCTAAAAATTTAACATTTGCAACAAGTCCTCATCTGTTCTGCTGAGGAATTTATACTGAATGTACAATTACAATTTTTTTTCGCCAAAACCTATCAAATAGGGAGTGCCCCCCCCCCCCCACGACTACAGAAAATTCTATTCAACTATTTTGATGAGAATACAATGAAAAATCAATATAAATAAAGCAAATTATAAATAAAATACTGCCAGAAAGCTGTTACGAGGATGCAGTAAAGCAACATTATTAGTGTAAAAAATTAAGTGGTCTTTTATTGCAAGAACTAGTTAAACATTAGCTAGAACCTTGAAAGTACAGCAGTACTTTTGCCAGAAACTTGATACTAATTTGATTTTTTCCTCTGATTTCTTGACTACCCTTTTCAGTTCAGCTTTTTCTTTCTCTTTTTTTTTTTTTTTTTTGCTCACTTTCTTTCGTTTTAACATTTTTTAATTTTCTTCCCTAACCTTAGCTACTTTTTTTTATTTCACTCTGTCGTCAAACTGATATCAGCACTTTATGTACTAATATGATTCGCAATCTGGACGACTATAATGTAATGCTTCACACATGGCCGTAACCAGAACTTAGTTTCCGGGGAGGGTTTTACCAAACCTATTTCCAGTGAAACCTATAAAGTCAATAAATTTGATTTCATGTTCTATATTCTGTTGATTTTTGTTACAGAAGAGGTTAAAAGGGTATTTAGATGAAAATTGAAAAAAAAAAAAAAAGACTCATATTTTCAATGAAGAAAAAAAAAATCCTGACTTACTCATATACGCGCATTCGAAGGAGTACTTTTAAAATTTCTATTTCACAGCACTTAAAAATAGAGTTTAGTACTTACAAATTTGAAGAATTTTGGAGTTCTTTTAGTGGTATTAAAAATTTGCAGGGAAAGGTGTACTGTTAAGGTATGTTTGCAATAACTACAATAAAAATAATTATTGCAGAAAAAACACTTAATTTGTACAATTATTCAATAATGATAATTTTATTTTTTAATTGCAGTTTTAAAGTAAATACGAAAATAAAAACAGAACAGCAATAACAATTTTTTCAGTGAGAAACTATCAAAAGTTTTTAAAATGTTTTGAAAAATTTTGGAAGGGGTTTGAACCCTAAAAACCCACCCCTTCAATACGGCCCTAACTCCACATATTGATTCTGCAACATGAGATGGTGTGAGGGAGGACTTGAGCTGAAACTCTGAAGTGGGGAAATAGAGCTCTTAATCATAATGTTAACTAGTACTTTGTTTCTTGCAAAAAATCAGAAATATAATGCTAATATTACAAAACTTGACAGCATTGAAACAAAATCAGAGATTCAGTACTTTTTGTGGCAAGTGAATAATCATGCTTAAAATAATTGCGGAGTTTTTTTTTTTAATTTTTAAATGAAAGTTTCACTAAAAATGAGAATAAATTTTATGTACTTGTTTTTTTACAAAGCTTTGATGTATACTCAAAAAAAAAAAAAAAAACTCCCAAAAATTTTGCAAAAGGATTATCATTTCTCGCAAGGTAGAAGATCACACGAACTTGAAAATTGCACATAAATGAGCTCTTTAAAATAAAGAAAAACTTTAAACAATACACCTCTTATACCCCTGTTTAATTTTTATCACTTTGTATAATTTTCCTCTATTTAATCATAAATTCTAAAAATATTATTCAATGAGTTACTTCAAATTTCACACATTTGAACTGGAAGCTTATGCAAAAACTACCCATTAAAAAATTAATAAAATTAAATAAAAAAGTTGATTAAGGTTTTAAGTGAAAAAATACTTATTGCAAGTAAAAAATTTAACATTTAAAAGCTCATTTGCTAAATATTTAGTACACTTCCCACCAAAAAAGTAATTACAATCGATAAAAGAAGTCAAGGTTGAAAAAAGAAGAACTATGAATGTAATATGTAATATGCTTCAGTTAGCTTATATTAAAATAGCTGTCAAATTCTAAAATAATTGAAATTACAAGATGTGCACAATTATTGAAATCTCTAAGTTCTTAAAAATAAATTTTTACTTAATCAGCTGTTTATTATTAAAATTCAGTTGAAGGAAAGTCTTAAATAAGTCAGTTCCTTCAATCTACTAAACTTTGAGCCGATTTTTCCCCAATATATATCAAATAAATAGATCCACCCCCCTTCTCAGTAGCTGTGGCTATTAAGTAAATCACTTTTTACCCAAAAGCTAAAGCAGCGAAGAGGTTATTTCAAAATCTAAGCCCCTCCCTGATTGCTATTTAAAAAAATAATAGTGGATCTGTCCATAATAAAAGGCAAAGGGATGTTCTTTTTTTAGGTGACAAAGAAATAAGAATAAAAAAATAATGGGTTTCAAATTAATAAATAAAATCAAATAGGGCGAAAAAAAATCACGATTTTCGAATGAAAACTTGCTTTGGAAAAAAAAGAAGTCTCCAAAAAAGGAGCTCCAGTGAAAATAAGTTGCTTTTTAGCCTGTTTGTGCACAAAAAAAGTCTCCAAAGTCGCCTAGAGCCAAAAAAAGTAGCAAAAAGTAGCATTTAAGTAGCCTGTGGCAACCCTGTATATATAAAAAACAAGGATAAAAAGGAATTTTGGACAAGATGAAAAAATAAGACAACAAAAAATGTAGAAACTTTTTTTTTTTTTTTTGTTTAAAACAATTTTATTAAAAATCACAGGTGAAATATTTCAATAGAGAAAATGGACAACATTTACAGCCTAAAATGTGTATAAAATAACATTGTATGAAGAATTGTCTTCAAAAATATAACACATTGAAAATTACATGAGTACATTTGAAAAGTATGGCACATATTATTTTGATTTATTATGTGTAAAAGAACTAACTAGTATCAAAATAATTTTAGGGTAGTAATAATGTTTCCCTACTTTAAGTATAGATCGCAATGACAATGAACTCTATTACTTGACAGAATGCAGAGGTCAAATTTTATACATTGCCAGCAATGTATAAAATTTGACCATTGTATTCTATCGAATTGCATAGATCTAATCGATAATTTGATTTTGATTATGAATGGCTTAGTAGTCCCTCTTCTTTTCCTAGAAGTTTAGGAATGTGTATGGACGTACATATATATATATATATATGATACAACTCTAACAAGCACACATTTTTTTTAATGTTGTTAAAGTTTAAGGTATTTACAAGTTAATACTGTTTATATAATACAAGTTAATACTACAAGTAGTACAAGTTAATACTACTTTTATAAAACATCACATGAAAAGATTTTAAATTCAGCTATTGCTTCTCGCCATAAATTAAACAGCAAAATAGTTTTTATCTTTACTTTTTAAATTTCGATAGTTTTTCCAATGAATTTTCTTTACTGAGGTGCAAAATATACAGATCAGTTTTGTTCTCATATGGTTTCAAAGTGCCAATAATGCGTAAGATAATAACACAATTTAACACATGTTTACCTGGCATCACAGACATACCCGTATTGATAACGCTATTTTGCATATGTGACCATATACTCATATATAGTTGCTGGTTGCTGCCAGCTTGGATAGCTAAAATGTATTTTCTTTACTTGTATGGTAACAAAATATAGTAAAACCTTTGAAAGGAGCAGAGCAACTTTGTGCACTTTATTACATGGTAAGTACAGAGAAAACTGCTATCTTTCAGTTTTGTTATTATATTTCAGAATATCACCATTTTTTAAAACTGAAAACATTTAAACCTTTAAGTTTCCAATGAGGCAGGATATAAACAAATTGCTATAAAACTTAAACATTTTAAACTAAAAATTAAAACCAAAAATCAACGGTGAATATATACATGATTAAAAAAAAAATATCACAATAAAAAATTTCAAAATGTAAAAAAAAAAAAACCCCAATACTTTCACAAACCGGTATAAAATTTCAAGTAAAGGATGTAAAATGTAAATAAAAATTTTCCTTGGTTATAAAATTACAATACTACTGACTTTGACAGCATATTGATAGAGATGTTTTCTTTCTGATAGTTCATAGAATTTAGACTTTTTGACAGCATATTGATAAAGATGTTTTCTTTCTGATAGTTTGTAGAATTTAGACTTATGAAATAAGTCCTGCATCTTTTGCCATTGAGTAAAAAATAGACTTTTCATTTTTTAGTAAATTGTTCGGGGAATCCATTTCGGCAATTTTTCCTTTGCTCAAAACAATAACTCTATAAAGGAAATAAATAAATATCAGTATACTGGAAAAATAAACTATGCATATGATATAAATAAGTGAAAGGTAAAACTTTGTAGAATTATCCAAAACTATTCTTCCAAAATATTAATCACGAAACAAGTGAACATTACATGCAAATAAGAATACAAAACATAAATATAACACCAGGGTTGCTCATTCCTCACAAGGGCAATGGTGCGCCCCCTCCCCCCAAATTAGACTCAAAATCCTGTATAGATAAAAAAATTCAGTCAAGCACTTAAACATTTTTCTTCTTCTAATTTTTAGAACATATGTGGGTCATTCCAGCGAAAATGGTACAAATCATGTCTGAAACTGTTTACTGTAAAATCTTGAAAATACCCCCCCCCCCCCATTTTTAAAACTAAACTGATAAATTTCAGGTGGGGAGGGGGTGGTTATAATCGAGATTTTTATACAGTATATTCAGGATAAGAGAAATTTCACTTTTTTCCAAAAAAGGGGAGGGGGTTATAATCGATGGGGGGGGGGGGTACTTTCGGGATTTTACGGTAGTTTAGTTTATCAACTTAAATAATTTCTGCCAATTGATGATATTTTTTTTTAATTGAGTCTCCATTTATTTGTATACTAGCGGTACCCACACGGCTTTGCCCGTGGTATAAAATTAAAAGTGCATTTGTAAAATAATTGATATAGCAGAAAAAATGCTCTATTTTAGTTTTATTCAACTATAATTCCTTTAAAGTGATATAAAGATCTGATATGGACCCCACACTACTTAATTTTACGTGTAAATTTCTTAGTAGATGCCTTAAGTGCTAAAATAGTGCTTGGAGTGAGCAAGATAACAATTCAAACATTTGTATCCCTAGTTTGCTACGAAACAATGCAAAAAAATGTTTTACAATGATTAATCTCCTAAATATCGTCGATTTTAACATCATTCAGTGGATTTTTCGCAAAATATCGCCAACAGCGCCAAATTGAACCCAAATAAAAAAAAAAAAAAAATTTCGCCAATTTGGCGTCAAATACTTAGCGATCAAAAGCTTGGCGATATATCGCCAAGTGGTCGCGCCAATTCATATCACTTTTGTTAACCAATTCATATCACCTTGCATTGAAAACACTGATTTACCCGATAAATGGGGTAAAACACCCTCTTGGAACATTCGAATGCAACCCCAAGGGAGATGGAGAAAAATAAGCCAAAAGAGAAAATAAGAACAATTTTGTTGATAACAGAAACCAACAGAAATCTTACCAAAGTTTAAAAGAAGAAGAAAGTTTTCTTTCCTAGCTTAAAAAACAAAACAATACATTTTCCGAAATGAAACACTTAAAAAAACGATGCAATATGGCAATTGATACGATATTTCGTTAATCTGTGCTTTAGGTACCCTTTTCTCGCTAAATGAACGATAGGCGCGCCAAGCGTGGTAACCCTAGCTATTTTGCGTAGTTGACTTTTTGAAAACGCGCCAAGCAGGGTCCCAAAGCATCTTCACCGGAAAAAAGACAGGGTTGCCAGAGAATTGGAACAAAAAAATACTGCGCCTCCTCTAAAAAAAATATTACAAAATACTACTGTTTCCAAACGTTGCCAAAATCAATGTTGCTGAAATGCGAAATCTATGAAAATGAAAAAAAAAAAAAAAATCCGCCAAGTCTTTTAATTAAGTCATTAGTATATTGGAAACAGGGTTGCCAGAAAAATACTATGCTCCTTATTTGGGCCGAAAAAATACTACCGTAGAATCAAAAATACTACGTCTGGCAACCCTGGAAAAAGAACGAAACAAAAATAAGTATGAACACGTAACCATAGTAACAACATAAAAAGTTGATTTCCGTTGATAAAATAATTCATTTTATCTCTCTTTTCAAACAAATTTTATTCCAGAGCTCAATCATTTTAGAATCGTTTGGCTTGCTTTACTGAAGGTAAGCCTTGAATTTCGGGATTCTAAAAACAGTTGTTACAGCTCTCCTGATGATCGTAGAAACTTCGAAAAAACTTCATTTTGTGCAGAAAATTTCAAGCTTTCGAATGACATAAGACTTGAAAATGTGTGTGAAATATTTCTTCCCTATTTTATCGAATTTCCGCTAAGAATTCGAATAGAAAAAGAACGAAATGGAATTTTCGAAAAATCGCTTCGAGGTGCAAAACTACATGCTACAAACTAATTTTGTATCAAGTGGCATGAAAATCGACCGAACGGTTTTGGCGCTACGCGCGTAACAGACAGACGGAAAGACAGAAGGACAGAAAGACAAACCTTCAGCTTTATTATTAGTAGAGACAAGCTGCGTGGCCCGGTTTTGAACGGCCTAACTTAAAAATAAAATTTATGCCAAGTGATACATTTCTAAAGAAATCCCGATTGATTTCTAACTTAAACTTTCCCCACAAGCAGAAAAGCTGAAAAAACATAACTTTTTAAATCGATTTGAGCCTTGAACGTTTAATACGAAATGTGAAAATAATATTTTAGCAATTCCAACTATCTGCCAGAGAGTTGAGTTGATACACTAAATACTCGATTGGATTGATGAAAGCCTTCGAAAATGGAGTTTAAAATTGAAATTACAAAGATAGAATCAGGTCTAAAATTGAAATAAAAAAATCTGGTATGGGTCCCACACTACTTCCTTTTAGGTGTAAATTTCTTTGTAGATGCCTTAGTGTTAAAATAGTGCTAGGACTGAGCAAGATAGCAATTCGAACATTTACACCCATAGTTTGCCACGAAACAATGCAAAACAAATGTTTTACAATGATTCATTTTCTAAATATCGCCGATTTTAACATCATTCAGTGGATTTTTCGCAAAATATCGCCAATAGCGCCAAATTAAACCCAAATTCAAAAAATATTTTTTTTCGCCAAATTTGTCGCCAACTTGGTGATATGTCGCCAAGTTGGCGTCAAACACTTGGCGATATATCGCCAAGTGGTCGTGCCAATTCATCTGCATTGAAATTAACACTGATTTACCCCAAAAAGGGGTAAAACACCCCTTTGGGAGCATTCGAATGCAACCACAAGGGGAGGTGCACAACTAGACCATCCTCAGAGCCTACATACCAAGCTAGAAGCTCCTACGGCATATAGTTTTTGAGTTATGCGACACACATACATCTGCACATACGTACATACAGACGTCACGAGAAAACTCGTAGTAATTACCTCGGGGGTGGTTGAAAAGGATTTTTCGGCTGCTTATATGTTGGTAGGTACATATGCACGTGCTGACAGGTCGAAAAAACTACTGAACATTCATTCGGGGGTGAGCAAAACCAAAATTTAGACTCAGATTTGAGTGATTTTTTTTCGCGATCACAATACTTCCTTTACTACGCAAAAGGAAGTAAAAATAACTACTCATCGGATTTTGTTGAAACTGGTCTCTAAACCTTCCCAGTACCAAAAAGAACAAACGGTGAAAATTTCAGCCAAATCTCCCGGGTAGTTTTTGAGATCTTAGGGAACACACACACATATACCCATATACACATTTACCAACATTCATTTTTAAAGATATAGATAATTAAGTGTAACTGGCTAGTACATGACTCATTTTTGAAAGGTTTTTAAATATTTTGATCACTTTGTGTAACAGAGTCGACAAATAAGCCTTTAAAAATACATTTATAATCAAAAAGAAAAGTTACAATCGCGGAACAAGCATAAAGTGGAATAAGCAGTCCAAAACTAAGTCTGTCTGAAATTTCAAGAAAAAATATTTTTCTATCATTAATACGACTGTAACAGAGTGGACATCCAACAGTTCAAATCAACTATCATTAGAAAAAAATTAGGCTTATCTTGGTTGCTGACAATATAATTCAATGTAGCAAGCTAATCATGTCAGTTATACTACTTATATATATTTTTTAATATATCAGATTGAATGCAATAACTTACTTTATTTTCAAATGGCTTGTAAAAGAGTGGACAATTCAAAACATAGAAAATCTACGGACCGGGAAAAAAAAGTGTATTTTTTTAAATTTGCATAATAATCTGCAGAAATGGCATCAGAAGCATCTTTTGTGCAATGCAGTGTAATTTATTTTGTTGTTACATTTCAACTTAATCTTAAATCACATTTTAAATTCTAGAAATTTGAATTTGGGACACGTCATTTTCTCCTTCTTCTGACTTTTTTTTTTGTCCTTTATTTATTGAATTATACCTAAACAATTGATACTTGATTACACAAAATTAAATGGAGAGCTAATAAAAAAATACACTTAATGGGCGGTAGTTATTAAAATTGATTTAAAAAAATTCCAAAGTCTCGAGACCGATAGGTACCATTTTCGCTGGAATGACACAATAAATATAAAAAAAAAAACTTTTCTACCACCATTCAGCTAAGCTGAAGGGAGAATCTTGACTACACCGATGTATGAAAATTACTTTTTTTATACTCTTACTTGTCATAATCCAAGATTGTATTCAGCCTGTGTGCAATTGTTAATACTGTGCAATCTGTAAATTCGGTACGGATGGTGGATTGTATTAGGTCGTCAGTTTCAACATCCACAGCTGCTGTGGCTTCATCAAGAACAAGTACTTTAGATTTTCTAAGTAAAGCTCTGGCTAAACAAACTAACTGCCTCTGACCAACACTGAAATAAAAGACACATATTATTACTAAGGGCAATAATGATTAAATCATCTTTTAATTCTTTTTTTGCAGTAAAAAATAACATGATTCTTAGCATTATTTTTTAAGAATATAAATAATTTGTCAAAATTAATAAATTACAAAACCACTAAATTATTCACAAAACACTGAATAATCAACACGTTAGTCTTTTATGCCAAAGTAAAAAGGGTACATTTCTTCTTCTCAATATGCAATGCCTAAGGTTTTTACTCAAGTGTTTTACTAAGTATGCTTCATTTTGCTCTTTATTTTTTGCAATAGAAGTTTTTTTTCCCCATTGTATATAATGAAATTCAATTTCAAAAAAAAAAAAAAGATATACTGTTTAGCTGAAGAATCCCCAATTGGTAAGGCATCAAGCTAGTAATCAGAAGGTCCCGAGTTGGATCCTAGCTGATCAGAGATCCACTGTGTTTACTAATGGTGGCTGGGAGTTGTCAAAAATGCGTTTGTGGTCACAAAGCCTTCTAAGTGAATCAATACCTCTAGGGGTCCTGGACCATTAGTTTACACAATTCCTGGTCTAGATAAAAAAAAAGAACGCTCTTCATGGCCCCAACCAACTAGTTAAATCATGTGTTCTGACACGTATGGGGGACTTTGAAGTGAACTTTTCTACAGATTGTTAAATTATATTTTTAAAAGAAGAGAAAAAAAAAATTCCAAAAGAATAAAAGGATTTTTTTTTTCATTTTGCCAGCGCAGGTGATAAAGTTGCCAAACGAAAATCCCTTCTGGTAACCTCGATGCTTTATCATACAATTTGTATTGTCACCAATGTGGTCTACTTGGCTATTTTTGCCACTGTTTTTGTTTTCGTGCCGTTTGTTACCATTGTTAAATCGAACACCTTTCAACTGTTATTTATGTTATGTTCCATATATAACGAACTTTTTTTACTAAGTTTAAAAGACAGTAGACATATATAATAATGAATAAACAGAAAGAATTATCGGCGATTAGTTCGTAACACAATTTGGACATTTCAAATGTATGTTTAAGAAAAAAGATTTTCTTCTAAAGATACTGCATAAAAACTTAAGAAAACACTTTTAGCAATTAAAATTTGATTTTAATGGCAGATAAATACGTTTAAAACGTATACATATTCTATTTAGTTTTCAAAAGATAGCATTATCCAGATTGTAATGTTTGGACATACATAAAACTGCCAATTAACTTTTTTTCTAAAATGGTTTAGAAAACAAACAATACATCTTACTTCTATTAATTCTGGAAAATGTTATCAAAAAATTATTCAGTTTAAGATTTATGCCCTTAATTTTCTTTGAAACACTTGGAATTAATTAAAAAAATTTTTTTTGAAGGTATGTTTGCTCAGTTAACATTTTGAATGTCTAAAATTGTCCCTTTTAGGAAAAAAGAAACATTTTAAAATTAATTCATGGCAATTTCTGTCTCTATACAGAACAATAAATTTACCCTAAAATATTTGAGTGAATTAAAATAATAGTTATTTGGTGTAATAGCTTTAAAGTTAAGGTCAGTGTTTGCTCCCATCTTTTGAGAACTGCCTAATGCTAAATGGCGCAAAAAAGGGAAAAATCAACACAGGGTAAGAGCATCAAGAACAAAAGTATTTTGAATGATTACAATTAATTTTTCAAAATTACAATAGTATCTAATGAGTGAGCAGTTATCTTAGACCCTTTAAGTACTTAAAAGTTTTTGAAACCTAAAACCAGAAGAAAAAAAAGAGTGAATATCTAAAAACTGGGAAAATGAACACATACCTTAAATTCTCCCCACCTTCACTTATTTCATGGTTCAACCCTTTTTCTAAGGATTTAACAAAATTTTTCAGGTGTGCTTGTTCCAGAGCCAGCCACAAAGCTGCATCAGTGTATGAATTAAATGGATCTAAGTTCATTCTTAATGATCCCGTAAACAGAACTGGGTCCTTAAAAAGAAACAAAAGGCACGTTAGTTCAACTCACAGATATATGAAAATACAATTGATAGTAATAATATAGATTGGTCAACATAAATGTTATCTTTTTCCTGCAAGGGAAAAAGGGAATTAAGACAATGATAGGCCACAGGTTTCTAGACAAGGAAGGTATATAGAGGCCATGTACTGTCTGTTTGCGTTTTGGGCGCCTGGCAAGGTCGGACACTTCCATTTGAAAAAGGGGAGTTAGGTTTTGGATGCGCACTACCCGATGCCTTCAGCTTTAGTTCGCGGACTACTTCCTCGTAGCTTTTCCTCCCCATTTCGAGAAAGTCCAAAGAGACTTGGCGTGTGCGCAGATGAGGCGGAGGTCGCAGGAAAAAATTTTAGACAGTACTTCTAATTTCACAAAATGAATTCATTCTTGCATTTCAACACCAATATTCAAAATCAAGAAAGAGTTACGTAAATAGGATAAAAATCACATATGCACACAGCTTACAATTTTACAATAGAATATACAACAGCTGATCTATAGCGACAAATGACTAACTACTGGAGCTCCAGTAAAATGGAATGGAGCATTCAAAAGATATATAAAACATAGAAAATTTTAGTGCTGGAGCAAAACTGACACGCAAATATAAATCAGTTTATGGAGCTGTTACCAACATGACAACATTTGACGATGTTGGCAAGTTGATCATAAAAATGAATGAACTATGGTCCCACAATGTCATGATGGTAGTAACTGATTGTGAGTGATGACATCATACCAATATCTTGTCCTTGCATTCAGACTTCTTGGTATATCGTCTCAGTATGTCATCATCTAAAGACTCAATTACCGAAATATAACCAAATAAAAAACTATTTTAGCAATGTGTACATTTAAAAAATATATCCTGTTGTGAAATGCGAGCTTAATTTATTTTTTTCCAATCAATGTAAAATAATTCTCTTTCATGCATACATGTTTGAACTCGTCAAATTTTGCATGAAACTTCTCTGATAAACTAGGAATTTTCACTCCTTATACAATGAAGTGTGATTTTCTAATATAAAAAGAAAGGAAAGAGTCAAGTAACATCAAGTATAGTTTGAACGAGGAGCAATTGAAATGATTAATAATACCAACCTGTGGAATAATTGTGAGTTTAGATCGCAAATCATGAAGCCCTAACTGTGAAATATCTACACCATCAATCACAATTTTGCCTCCAGCAGACTCAATTATTCTGAACAAGGCCAGGGTAAGAGAGGATTTTCCAGCACCTGTACGTCCCACGATTCCACACTAGAAAAAGAAGTAAACATTAAATTTGCATTTTAAGTATAACTACACTCATAGCCCATTTCTTAATAAAAAATCCCCCCTCCCCATCTACACCCCCCCCCAATTAAGATAGGATTCCTGGCTTACTTTAAAAGTCATAGTTTACCATATTAATTGACTACATTACGTACCCTAAGCTTCAGTTCATTTTAAATTACAAACAAGTTATGAATTCTTTCTTTCTCTATATTATTGGAACACTAGAATCTTAATATTGGTATAAAAAGTTAAAAAATACTATTATTTATTCTTTAATTTGTTTTAACATGGCAAACTTCAATATACCACATAGTCCTGCAAGGGGTAAACATCTTACTATCATTTTCTTGTCCTCAGAATAAAATTCAAGACATTGAAAAATCTTCTTGAAAGGATGGAGGTGCTAACAACTTCCAGACCCTCCAGTAAAATATTTGAAGGGGACATTTTCCCCTATCAGCGGCTGGAGGGCCCTTAACAGGGACTGAATTTTTGACCCCTTTAGGCACAGCAGGGCCTGCTTTGATATGTACAGCCTAAATAATGTCTACTAAGTCTAGAACCAGAATATTGACTTGAGATTTCACTAGCAATCCAAAATACTCTCTTTAACAAGTCTCTCGTCTTTTTAAGCCTGAATTGAATGTACCGTAAAATCCCAAAAGTAACCCTCCCCCCTTATTTGTCTAAATGGAAATTTATCTTAAATCCCAAATATGCTTAATCTTAAATCTCGATTATAACCTCCTCTGTTGAAATGTATCTGCTTGGCTTTGAAAAGGAGACTTTCGGGATTTTACGGTAGTTATAAGTGAATTGGAAAAGTTTCGTACAACGAATAAAGTAAGAAGATTTATAAAGAAACATTACTTACTCTTTCATTTGGATTAATAACGCAATTAATTCCCTTAAGAACCAATTCCAGTCCTTCTCTATATCGAGTTGAATAATCATCGAACTTTATTGTTCCATCAAAAGGCCATGAGTCATCAGGTTTATTCTGCTCATTCACCCATTCTGCCTGCAAAGAAAGTTAAAATGGGGTAACTGTTTTTCGAAAAGGTCATAAAAACTTTTAAGAGTTTAATAAAAAATGAGGACAATTTATTTAACAGTTGAAAAATAATAGCAGTTGATGGATACAATGACATTTTTAGCATAAGGATAAGTAATGCATACCACTGTCATTTCTTTCTTAGTATTTCTCCTCTCTTTTGTTGCATTAAAATTTGTTAGAGGAAAAATGATATCTTTCATAAGTATATTGCAATAATTTTGTTGATGGAACTATTGAATGTGTATGTAATGTTTCACTCTAGTCAAATACTAAAACATGTACACACAACATCATAAGATTAACATCATTCATAAACAGTATCATAATATTTTTTTGTATGTATTAACTTCTGTTCATTGTACAGTACATGCCATTTAATTGAATCAGCTGCTTTAATAAAACAAATAGTCAAAATGAGAACAAATTCAGCTCTATTGAATCAAAACTGTTTAAAACAAAACGTGATCCATATAAGCGGCAGCCTCTGTACTACATTATTGGTAACACGCTTCAGGTTAGTTGCACATAAAGCATTGTTAACTTCAAGATCAAAGGCACACAGAATTAATCATCACTCACAGGTTTTACAGCATTAACCCTCAGCAAATTTTCAATATCTTTTAATAAGTATTTTTTCTCCTCAGATTTTTAAAAGTATCCTGAAGCAGGTTACATTACTAGTCTCTCTACTGACAAAATAGCAGGTATTTTCAATCCAATCCAATTACTTACTTCTGTCGGTGTTTTAGTATATTCCAAGCAACGCTCAACAGCAACTATATTTGTTTCAACGTCCGCAGTTCCTCGAACTAAGAAGTTGAGAATAGCAGTTATCTGTTAAAAAAAAAAAAAAACTCAAGTACATCTTTCATGCACAAAATGATCCATAACAGAGTATTTTCAACTTAAAATAACAATATTATGCACCTGCAACGCATAGCTGACAGAGAGACCAGCAATTCCAGGACTTAAAGTACCTCGTGTTAACACTGCAATTAAAGCAGCCAAGAAAACAATTGTATATCCCAAAAATTCAAGACGGATGGAGAGCCATCTGAAAAGAAAAAAAAATAAATAAAAACTTAATCAAAACTAATTTAAAAAATATGAAGAAATATACATTTATAGCTATTCTCCTTGATAATGAAATTAAAGAAACCCAATGAGAATTTTGATTATCTTCAATTCCAAATAACAACAGGCTCCAAATACAATATTGGAATACAATCATTGGAAGGGCAAGAGAAATTTTTAAGAAAAAATTATGCCTCTAAAGTGTGAAGACAAGTCAGAAGTAAAAGCACACTAAATCTCATAAGATGAGCAAAGAATCACAATCAGGTAAGGCTGTGGCAGAACCAGCATATAGTTCATACAATAATAAGGTAGCACAATACTAAACCCCTGCTCCAGACTTATGCCCCAATTTACGTTCTTTTTTTTAAGGAAAAACATGTGAGTGGTATTTCCTGTTTTACAGTTTTATCATGCTTTCATTTTTCTACAATAATTTTCACAATCACTTATTATGCTTCTTTAGCCACTTTTCAACACATTCAACTGGAAAATTATACACTGCGTTTATAATTTTGTACATGAGATAATATAACTTATTCATGAATGACTATAGAATCAAAATAAAGAAATCTCAAAGGTAAAAAAAAAGCAAGAATAACATTTTAAAAACATTGCCTTAAGACATATTATTATTATTATTTTCAAAATGTAGTCAACAAACCTGCTAGCTCCCAAACTTGGATAGTAAGATTCATTATTGATATCAACAAGTTCATCTGAGCGATTCTTGAATGTATTTTCAGCTCCAAAAGCTCTGATGCAGGTCGAGCCAGTAACAGTTTCTGAGAAATGTGAATAAATAGGAGATCTAGTGGTTGATTCTAACCTTTTCAACTGACGTGATGTAGGGATATAAAATTTCTGTAAAAGAATAAAAATTCATTATATCGAACAAAAAAAAGTTTGCTGTTTATTTTTCAAGATGTATCATAACACAGTGAGAGTAGCTACATAATAAATATAAAACATAAGTTAACCAAAACATTAAAAAAGCATGAAATAAGCAATACTATAAATAACAATAAACAAGGGTAAAACAAAATAAATAAAATATAACTAATCATAGCGGAACTCCCAGGATTTTAATTACAAGTTAAAATACAACACTAAGACGAAATACTCAAAAATGAGCTTTATTTGTCAATTTTTATAGAAAGATGAAACACACATTCCTCACATTCAGGGATGAAAACAGCTCAAAACAGTCAAAAAAGAGGAAATATTGTGCGGCTCAACATTTGGATAGATTTTTATTTTTAATATTATGCAAAATTAGTCATGCTAGATTTCTACTTAATTTGTACCATGAAATCGAATGCAAAAACGGAAGCTTGAAGGCTTTTTATTTATTTTTAAAACCACCTCTTTTTTGCTCATTTCCTATTTCTATCTTTTTAAGTCATAAAAAACAATGTAGAAACAAAAAAAATAGGCGGGGGGGGGGGTGTAATTTTAGATGAATTAGACATTTGTATCTCAAGAAATAAATTATCTAATTAATATTGCATGGTTTTCTGTTATTTTGATAACCTTTAAAGATTAAAATAATTTTCACGATATTTTGGACTAAGATCTCAAATATTTTAGCTGAATTTCCTTAATTTCTACCTCCTGCAAGGAAAACTCGTGTTTTTGGCAGAATGCCAAAATTGAGTACATAGTTCGTCAATAATTGCATTTCATCCTTAAAGTTTCAATCCTGCTGCATTCTAAAAACATTTCCATTAATTTGGAAGTAATTTCAACCTCTTCTACTTTAAATCGACTTATTTTATGCTTTATTTTAACAATAAATGAAAACATATATTTTTTTAAACATATGCAACATTAGCTTTTAGATCGCACAAAGAAAGAAAAAATAAAAAAAGCAGAAAATCGCGAATCCGAGGAAGATTTTCATCCCTGCACATTAGACTTCATTCAAATTTTGAGGAGGATGGAGAGGATATATTTAACCTGTCCAAATACAGTGGAACAAATACATATTTGAAGGGGCAAGTGAATAAAGGAGACATTTGAATTTCGCCGATTTACAAATTCAAATTAGTGTGTGTTAATTGTGTTAACACACAAACACAATAGAAGGGGAAAGTGAATAAGGGTGATATGTGCCATTTTTAAAAATTTCTAGAAAAAGCTTTCAAAAAAAAAATTATTACCTTATCACCTTCACCCATGGTAAAAAGTAGGTTTTTTAAAAATTGTCACATATCACCTTTATCCACTGGCCCCTTCAATTCAAATTTGAAACTGAAGAGCAGGTTCAGATAGGAAATGTCAAAGCAATCAACTCAGAAATCAATTTTGAAATTTTTTCGGGGGTTACACCACTGGAAATGAACGCAACCAAATTCAAAACAAGTCAGAAAGATGCATTTAATATATTTACAGTATTCTAACTTAAATGAATCAATTTAACATTCAAAACACAAAAATCTTAAGCCTGAAAATGTTTCAATTCATTCCTGATAAATAGAAGAAACGGAAGTTGTATGAG